>PVKP010017980.1:0-45034 GCA_004027715.1 Plecturocebus donacophilus
AAAAAAAAAAAAAAAAAAAAAAAAAAAAGAAAAATACACATGCAGAACACTTAGCTCAGCCCCTGGTAAATATTAACAATTCACAGACATCAGTCATCATTGCTAGAAGAGGGAAAACAATTCATCAAAGATCTAAACCAGGCAACTAACAAATAACACAGAGACTACTGAAGATTAAATGAAACACTGGAAATCAATAAGCGTTTGATGGCTATGATGTGGTCAGTTACACACACTCTTGGCCTCTGCACACTTTCCTCAATCAGGCCCTACAACTAGAGGGCTGTGGGGCTAAGTCTGTGTGACTAAATGTGGACGGAGGGCAGGACTCCAGATCTTGTCCCTTTCAGGCTTCCCGTGGTAATACATCATAAACTTTTTTTTTTTTTTTTGAGACAGAGTCTCACTCTGTCACCCGGGCTGGAGTGCAGTGGTGCGATCTTGGCTCACTGCAATCTCCACCTCCTGGGTTCAAGCAGTTCTCCTGCCTCAGCCTCCCGGGTAGCTGGGACTACAGGCGTGTGCCACCACACCCAGCTAATTTTTTTGTATTTTTAGTAGAGACAGGGTTTCATCATGTTGGCCAGGATGATCTCCATCTCCTGACCTCGTGATCTGCCCGCCTCGGCCTCCCAAAGTGTTGGGATTACAGGCATGAGCAATCGCACCCAGCCCCATTAACTGTTTTCAAAGAGTACCTGGAGGGACAGAGAAACTCCAAACAACTGTGAGAAGGACCACGAGAAGCAGGAACCTGGCACGGGGAGCCATGATGGCTGGCACCACACACTGTGACCGGGAGCAGAGGCTGGCTCACCAGCTGCAAGGGGCCGGGCTCCCCATTGGGCATCAGACTGTGGGACGGGCAAGGTGGTACCACCTGCCTTCCAGGGAGCGCTCCAGGGACAGCTCTGCTGAGCAGGGGCTGAGTGACCAGACTCATCCGCCTGGAAGCACCTCAGATTTGATTCGGTATCTTGCATGCAATGTATTATTCTGCCATCCTTGCTACAGAGGACATGCAGGAGTCCCTGGCCCTAAGCTCATCAACTGGAAACAATAAGAATGTGAGTCACTCAATAAGAAACACTCACTTCTCTTTTCTTTCTTTTTTTTTTTTGAGACAGAGTTTTACTCTTGTTGCCCAGGCTGGAGTACAATTGTGTGATCTCGGCTCACTGCAACCTCAGGTGATGCGCCTGCCTCAGCCTCCCAACGTGCTGGGATTACAGGCATGAGCCACCGTGCCCGGCCAAAACACTTCTTTAACTACATCCAAAAATGCAACCAGACAGTCCAAGAAAAAAGCAGCAAACCTAGCTTCCACTGGGCGCAGGGGCACATGACTGTAATCTCAGCAATTTGAGAGGCTTAGGTGGGCAGATGGTTGAGCCCAGGAGTTTGAGACCAGCCTAGGCAACACGGTTAAACCCTGTCTCCACACACACATAAAAAAGATAAGTGTGTTTGCATATGTCTGTAATCCCAGCTACTCAGGAGGCTGAGAAAAAAGGATTACCTGAGCCTGGGAAGTCAAGGCTGCAGTGAGTCATGATGGTGCCACTGCACTCCAGCCTGAGTGACAAAGTGAGACCGTGTCTCAAAACAAACAAAAAAACAAAAGAAAAAACAAACTTCTGGATCTACCGCTTTTTTCCCCTCTACATTTGGTCAAGAAATATTGGTGCCCCAAAACGGGGTGAGGTGGGGAGTGGATCTGGCTCTGCTTCAAGAGCTGCCTGACACACTGACACCTGAGCATAGCCTCTCAAACCTTCTAAGGATGGAAGACACCATGCTTTCCCCTCCTGGACAGACAGGGCAAAGCTACTCAAGTAACCTCCACCGTGTGGTTATTCAACTGGACAGTCTCTTGGCCAAGAGAAATCTTTTTCAAAGAGTCTCTCCCACTGTAAGCACTAGGAGGTCAGGTAAATACTGAAGAACCACATAGACGTGTGCTAGATCAATTCTTCCTTGTGAAGAGTTTCAATTCCACTGATGATCTGATTAAAAACACTCTCCCTCCCTAAGAAAAATGTTTAAATCCGCAATAATTTGCACATAATTTCAGGAATCTCAAGGGGGTCCGTGGAACAACTGGGAGCAGCTCCCTGGCAGGAACCAGAAGACTCCATCTACCTTTGTATCCTCAATGCCTGTATTCAACCAAAGTCTCCTGAATAAATGGAGAAATCAAGACTGCTCAAGCCACCTCCTAGACAAAGTACAAGAAAGAACGTTTTCATTTTGGAAGAACTCTGATGGCAAGTGATTACCTGAATCAGAAAATATGGGAAAGGATCAGTATAAAGAAACAGAAAATACTTTCAAACGAGTAGGTAGAGCCAAAGGATTAGGAATTTCCGAGGGCCCATACCTGGGGGATTCGTCCTCTTGGGTAAGTTCTTTGGTTCTTCCGTTGGTCCAAAAATATTAGATGCCATCCTATTAGGCCTGCTGGAAGGAGTAGCTTCTTCTGGACTTCCAAAAAGATTGCTCGATTCTCCTCCTGGGGGCTTCATGGTCCTACAAGCACAGAGTACACGCTGATTACTGATGTATTACCTGGAAGATTGTCACTGGGCAAGGATTTTGGCACAACTAGACAGGGTAAAAGTATTTTGTTTTTTCTTTTTTTTGAGACGGTCTCATTCTGTCACCCAGGCTGGAGTACAGTGACGTTATCTTGGCTCACTGCAACCTCTGCCTCCTGGGCTCAAGTGATCCTCCCACCTCTGCCTCCTGAGTAGCTGGGACTACAGGTGCCCACCATCACCACCACCACACCCTGCTAATTGTCTGTATTTTTGGTAGAGATGGGGTTTTGCCATGTTGTCCAGGTTGGTCTCAAACTCCTTAAGCTCGAGTGATACGCCCACCTTGGCCTCCCAAAGTGCTGCGATTACAGTATCAGCCATCATACCCAGCAAAATATTTTCTTAACATCTAGTGAGAAATCACACACCATCATTATTTAATATTGGTATGACTAGTTTACAGATGCCAGACTTCTTTTACTGCTCTTAAGGTTCCCTTAAAAGTATTCTTTATGTATTCTGGTTATGCCACAAATCTCTAGAAACTTCTATATTTGAAATTATTCCTATGACCTCTCATAAGTAAAATTAAAGGTTCCCTAAGACAGGCAAATTAAGCCACAGTCAGTAGAGTTTAATACTAACTTTAATTGATACAGAGCAGTGTTTAATACTGCAAACACATTCAGGTATTTAATGCTATAACTTACATTTGTTAAGTGCTTACTATATGCCAGATACTATTCTAAGCACTTTACAAGCAAATTACATTCACTTAATCCCACAACAACCCTATAGGCAAGGATTATTTGCACAGATGATATATCTGAGATAAAGAGAAATGAAGTAAATTTGTCTCAAACTCCTGACCTCAGGTGATCCACCTGCCTTGACCTCCCTAAGTGCTGGGAATACAGGCATCAGCCACCGCAAAGGACTGAGAAAAATTATTTTTAAAAAATAACCAATAACCAAGCTTAAATCAGAAATAACTGTCCGGGAGAAGTAGTTGGCACCTGTAACCTCAGCACTTTGGGAGGCCGAGGTGGGAGGATTGCTTGAGCCCAGGAGTTTGAGACCAGCCAGGGCAATATGGGGAGACCCAATTTCTACAAAAAATACAAAAATTAGCTGGGTATGGTGGCACGTGCCTGTAGTCCCAGCTACTTGAGCTTAGGCGGTCAAAGCTGCAGTGAACCATGACTGCATTACTCTACACCAGCCTGGGCGAAAAAGTAAGATCTTGTTTAATTAAAAAGAGGCTTAACAAGATTTTAGGTGAGGTGCTTTGATAGTGGCCATGATAACAGCACCTGACTTCCATATCCATTTATGAATCATGCAGCCCTGGTAATTCTTCATGCTTTTTTCTTTTTCTTTTCTTTTTTTTTTTTTTTAAGACAGGGTTTCACCATGTTGGTCAGGTTGGTCTTGAACTCCCGACCTCAGGTGATCCGCCCGTCTTGGCCTCCAAAGTGCTTGGATTACAGGCGTGAACCACCATGCCCAGCCGCTTTTTTTTTTTTGAGACTGAGTCTCACTCTTGTTACCCAGGTCAGAGTACAATGGTGTAATCTCAGCTCACTACAACCTCCACCTCCTAGATTCAAGCGATTCTCCTGCCTCACCCTCCTGAGTAGCTAGGATTACAGGTGCCTGCCACCATCCCCTGCTAATTCTTGTATTTTTAGTACAGACAGGATTTCACCATGTTGGCCAGGGTGGTCTCGAACTTCTGACCTCAGGTGATCTGCCCACCTCGGCCTCCCAAAGTGCTGGGATTACAGGCCTGAGCCACCACTTCCAGCCTATTTTATTTTTTTGAGACAGAGTCTTGCTCTCTTACCAGGTTGCAGTACAGTGACGTGATCTCAGCTCACTACAACCTCCACCTCCCAGGTTCAAGCAATTCTCCTGCCTTGAGCTCCTGAGCAGCTGGGATTACAGGTGCATGTCACCATGCCTAGCTATTTTTTGCATTTTTGGTACAGATGGCGTTTCATCATGTTGGCCAGACTAGTCTCGAACTCCTGACCTCAAGTGATCCGCCTGCCTCGGCCTCCCAAAGTGCTGGGATAACAGGTGTGAGCCACTGTATCCTGCCAATTCTGCATGATGTTTCTTAGCGAGTGCAGCAGGTCTAAACATGCGCAGGTCTCTGCAGTCACCTCTTTGGAAATAAGAGATGAAGGTCTGCAATCTTTAGAACTGAACTGAATTTAACATCAAGCATCACATGAGCTGAGCATGAGCTAAAATTTCTTTGACTGACATATTTCAAACATGGCTCATCTCTCAAGCCCTCAAGATGCTACAGTCAGATCCGATTCCAGGTAGACTGGCCTTGACTGCAGCTCTCTAGGATTCTTTCCCTACCCCACACACCCTACATTCACAGTCTCCTCTCCTCTGCCTTTCACTCTGGCTTCAGTTCAATTTACACATTTCTTGAGCACCTATCACTGGCAATCCTTCCCCAGACCCTGTAGATAGATGAAAAATCAAGTCCTCACCCCGGAGGAGCTTCAAGTTTCAAGGGGAAAGCTAGAGCTACGCACAGGTGGTCTCAGTGTCTGTGAGTGATGTGACAGACGTTAAGTACCACTGGGACTCCAAAGTTTGGAAGAGGAGAGACTCAAACTGAGTCTGTGGCCTCCATGTAGAAGGGTGCCACTGGATGCAGGATGTGAGCCGTAGATACTTGAAATGACCAGTGTTACTTTGGGGTGATGGAAATACAATATTTAATATTATTCTGTATGGTTTTCTGAATTTTATTTGAAAACAAGCAAAGGGAAAAAAAAGTGGTGCCAAATAATGTTTTAGCAGAAACTGGCGCACAGGCCCAGCCCCAGGCAAGGGCAAAGGTCACCTCCATCAAAGGCAGCAGGTCCTACTGCAGGTTTCACACAGACAGCAAAGCTGCCTCAAAGGGGTCTCAGATGAATGGAACTCAGAGTTCAATAGACCTTTCACTAAAGACAGAGCTTGACAACAATGGTGTAGTGTGGCTTTCTCTAGGATACAGGCACATTTACCACTATGACACTAGTAGGGGGAGGGGAACACTAGGGCTCGGACATTTGGGGACAAATTCACAATGCGGGTGGGGGTGCTTCCCAATTATTTTTTTCCTTGTGTGGTACCCCTTCAAAATATTTCAGTGAAGATATTCAAAACACACAAGAGAAGCGCACAGAAGAAAAACCTCACACAGCTGGAATAGACAGCAGCACTGGAGAGGTAGGGAATATCTGTGTGGCCCTCCTGGGGGGTCCCCGTGCTCCTGACCCTCTCTAACACTTTGTCCCTGAGTTTCAGAAACGATTAGGGGACTGGTCAGGCTTGGAGAGAAGCAGTGAGAAGTAAACTCGGATTAAATTCCTTACAAATATAAATGTTACAGCTTAAAGGAAGATCTCAGGTTAATCATGGCTAAAGCTTAATGCTTCTACAAAATCCGTTTAACACAAGATAATCCCTCAGCAAGAAAACAAGAGATGTAAGTTCTTAAGAAAGGAAAACCTGGCTGGGTAATCTTATAGCCACCACTTGATTCTCTTCACAGCAAAACAAACTGTAGCTCTTACAAGGCACCTGCCCCAAGACTCAGTCACCGTCGGATGAGTGGGAAATGTGCAGCTTCTAGTGGACCTCAAGCAGAAGCTTCCAATGACACCTCATCACCCAGTTCCGACCAGTTCTTCACTATCCTAAAAGGAAGACTTTCTCCTTTTCACAACATCCTGTCCAGAAACAAATCCCCCAAAGTAGTTTGGAATATGACTTCAGCACGCACCTCTGCAGCTAACTTCTGGAGCACTAAAGTTAACATAAAATCATTGGTATTGGCCAGGCACGGCGGCTCACACCAGTAATCCCAACACTTTGGGAGGCCGAGGCAGGCGGATCAGGAGGTCAAGAGATGGAGACCATCCTGGCCAACAAGGTGAAACTTTGTCTCTACTAAAAATACAAAAATTAGCCGGACATGGTGGCGCATACCTGTAGTCCTAGCTACTTGGGAAGCTGAGGCAGGAGAATCGCTTGAACCCGGGAGGTGAAGGTTGAAGTGAGCTGAGATGGTGCCACTGTACTCCAGCCTGGGCGACAGAGTAAGACTCTGTCTAAACAACAACAAACTAAAAAAAAAAAAAAAAAAAAAATCGGCGTCACTCAGGGTGTTTATAAACACCACCATTTAACGGGTAGCCAGTGCCAGGCGGCACAAACAACTGGGACAGGGCTGGGGATGCAGCTCTCATGTCGCCGCTGACGCAGGTAGGGCGGAACCCTGACCATCAGGAACTAGAAACCAGATTCGCTCTCATCACTCCAGTTTCAATTCCTGGTCCCACCTCAGTGTAGATCTAGGTATGACTAATAATCAGTGTTCCATGAATTAAGAGTATCACTGAATACTGACCTAACCCCCTAAATCTAATTTTTTTTTTTTCTGAGATGGAGTCATGCTCTGCCATCCAGGCTGGAGTGCAGTGGCACAATCTCAGCTCACTGCAACTTCTGCATCCGGGTTCAAGTGACTCTCCAGCCTCAGCCTCCCCAAGTAGCTGGAACTACAGGCTCACGCCACCATGCGTGGCTAATTTTTCTATTTTTAGTAGAGACGGGGTTTCGCCATGTTGGCCAGGCTGGTCTTGAACTCCTGACCTCCGGTGATCCATCCCACTTGACCTCCCAAAGTGCTGGGATCACAGGCGTGAGCCACCGTACCTGGACAATTTAAAGGGTTTTTAGCAAGTTGGAGCAATTCTTTACTTTGGAATTTAGTTGATATAGTATTTGTCTTAACAGTCGAGGTACACACATTCTCTTCTACTTCTCCAGCAAGGCTGCATGTGGGAAGTAGAAAAGCTCCTTTTTAAAGTTTTCTTTCTTATTAAAGAATAAGTGTGCTAATAACTTTGTGACGCCCTATTCTATGTAGCTGTTAGACACGCCATGCTTACAGGCATGTAGTACGTTCTACGTCCTTGTACTTTAACCAGGATATCTGAGCTGGACGTGCTCACAGGCCTGTCCCCGCTCTCCATTGCTTTTACCTGTTTAGAAAAGTTTTAAGTTGTTAGCCCATTTCCAGTTTTAGTTTAGATTGTGAGGTCTGGCTCCAGCCAACGGAGATCAGACACAGCAAAAAGGAAGACCCCAAATGCGTAAGGGATAAATGTGTGTGTTTTCCTTTGTTCATTGTACTCTCGTGGCAAGATGGCTAGTGAGGGTACTCTTCCTGCAGTCCAGGAAGTAAAAATTGCGTTTGCTGAAAGATCCTTTGTCTCAGTGCTGAGTTTTCTTTGTGGTATCAAGCAACTATTTCAACAGAGGGGCCAATCAGACAGAAAACCTCAGGCATCTTAAGACCCAAACTTCACAACACAAGCTCACTGCTCAAGTGGCATGAAAGACCTTGTCAGCTCTGTCACTCTGATTTATGTGAGTCCCAATACCCAAAGAGTGCTTTAAAAGTTCAAAAACACAAGAAAAATGTGCTAAGCATCCCTGACCATTAAACCTGAGTCAGGGGATCTTCGTTCCAATCCACTTCTTTCTACAGCAAAGCCCAGGAGCACCATCGACCTCCCCAGACTGTTTAAGGTCAAAGGAGGTAGCTGGCTCTACCCGAGACATCCTGGCATTTTCCAAAGGAGGAAGTGGACTCACATGAACTGATAGAAGCACTGCCACGGGCAGGGCACACGGCCACGCACGCAGGAGGGCCACGGGCAGGGCACACGGCCACACATGCAGCAGGGCCACGGGCAGGCCACACGGCCACACATGCAGCAGGGCCACGGGCAGGCCACACGGCCACACATGCAGGAGGGTCACGGGCAGGGCACACGGCCACACACGCAGCAGGACCACGGGCAGGACACACGGCCACACACGCAGGAGGGCCACGGGCAGGGCACACGACCACACATGCAGCAGGGACACGGGCAGGGGACACAGGCACGTCACACAGCCACAGACACATGAGGGGGGCACGGCCAGACACACCCCACAAACAGCGCCGCACACCCCTTGGGGACACACCCCCCCCCGAACACGGACACGCACCCCACAAACAGAATAGGCCGCGCCCACGGGCACACCCCTCCCCCGGGCAACCGCTCCCAAGAATCCCCCTACGCACCCCACGGAACGCGGGCGCCCAGATGCGCGGGACCGCAGCCCGCCCTCCACACAGCTTTGTTTCCAGAACCCGGGAGCCCTTCCCCACCCTCGGCCTCGGCCACTGAAGCTCTCCACAGCCCGCGCTTCGGAGAGCCGCCCCCTTGGACTCCGGGCCTCAGTCGGGCGGCGGTGCAGCGAGGAGAGTGGCGGCCCCTCTGTGAGGTCTCCTACCGCCTCCCCAACCCCACGCGGCTCGCGGACGCCCAGGGCCCACCCGTCTCCGCCACCTGGCCGCGCTCCCTGCCCCTCGCCTCCCTTCCCCCGTCCCCCGTCTTCCGCCCCGCGCCACACCTGGAGCCGGCGCGGCCGCCCTCGCTTTCTGGGTCCTGGAACATGTCGCCTGCCGCCACCCTCAGCTCGCCGCGCGCCGTTCCCGCCCGCCCCGCGCAGGTACCAAGCCGCCCGCCAGCGCCCATTGGTCTCCAAGACGCCAATCATTCTTCCGCAGCCTATCGCGGCGCGGTCCCCGCCCCTCATGCCCACCCCCCGAAGAGTTAAGACTTTGAACAACCGGCACCGTGCCCACAGCGGATTGGAAGAAGGCGACGCCGCTCGAGAAGTTGGGAGCTCCCATTGGGCGGCAGGCTGGGCGGGCCGTGGAGCGTCCGCGCCCTCGGGAGGAAACCCGGCCTGGTAGAGGCAGCGCGCCCACCACAGGGGCCGCACCTGGGCGGCACCTGCTCGCCCAAGCATGGCCCGCAGGTACGTGTGGCCCTGAAGAACAGGCACAAAGCAGTCCTTAGATCAACATTAGTATGTATTTATGCACAATAAAAACATTTACAAGTTGAACTGGAAATTTAAACAGAAGTTTAACAGCTCTTGTTTATTATATTAAATAACCAAAACACCTTTTATTCCCAAAATTGGTAAAGAATAAATAATATAATTTACAATATGGTACAAAAAATAACCAGGAAAGGCAGGCATTCTGCTTTATACATACACTGTATATATTTATAATCTATAAAACAAATTCACATCTGAAACGAGCAGAGGCCTCGCTATGGCTTAACTGAGAAGGGAGAGAAGGGGTGCCGGGCGTGGGAGGCGGGGCCAGGGGCTCGGTTCCCCACACCTCAGCCACCCCAAGGACGCGCAGCCACTGTGACATCAGCAGAGCGCTGACCGCCGCAAAGGGTGTGCTGTGGGTTTCTTTCCTTGGTTTTAAGTTACTCTTTCCTTGTTTTCTTAAGACAAAGTGCCGTATTTCCTGACAAATGCATCTGCTAGAGCTCAAGGTCCTCCTGCCTCGTTCCGGTGTCTTATGCCTTCCAACTTTCTTTGCAGAAGAAGTTTGAATTCAATGCTGTGATCTAATTAAACAGGCTATTAAACTGGCTGCTGCAGTGGCTCACGTCTGTAATCCCAGCACTCTGGAAGGCCAAGGCGGGCGGATCACAACGTCAGGAGATTGAGACCATCCTGGCCAACATGTTCAAAGCCTGTCTCTACTAAAAATACAAAAAATTAGCCAGGTGTGGTGGTGCACACCTGTAGTCCCAGCGACTTGGGAGGCTGAGGCAGGAGAATCGCTTGAAGACAGGAGGCAGAGATTGCAGTGAGCTGAGATAGCACCACTGCACTCCAGCCTGGTGACAGAATGAGACTGTCTCAAAAAAAAAAAAAAGCTATTAAACTAAAAAGGTCATTCAACAGAAACGAGGTCACAGCCTCTGACGCCCAGCACCTGGATGTAGGGGCAAAACAAGGAGACCAACTGTGGAAACACAGCCAAGATCCCACTCCCTGAACTGGCACCCTACAGCTACAAGATACAGAAGGACGTTAACGGCCAGGAAGCCATGAACTCGGCGTCCTCAGAGGCACGCAATGCTTGCTCATCACTGCACATCGACAACAGAGTCGAGGCCAGAGGACTAACTTCCCTGCACCGCAGATGCTCTGTCCCAATCTCCAGAAAAGGCGAATCGGCAAAGATCCCAGACAACGTAAGGGACTTTGGAAAGCTTTTTCTAAGAAACTGATCTCATCTTAATTATAGCATGCTCAAATGCACAAAGGAAGCCACAGGCTCACGCTGAGACGATCACCACTTTCTTTGGAAAGGCAGAAGATACAAGAAGTGGAATGCTTCTCTGTTTGGATCTTTCAAAAATTCCAGCCTTTAACAATTGCCTATTTTTGTACATCAATATTCACTTAGGCGAGGGGAAAATGCATCCATTGTTTTTCTCCAACAAATGACACCATTTTCCGTTAACGTGGCAAGCAAATGCGTATCACCTGTCTAGTTACTAGAGAAGCAGAATCCTCTAAAACCCTGTCAGGTTTATTACAGGAGATGAGTCAGTCCCTCCTCCTCCCTAACCCATCTATCTACCCACTGGGTGGCAAAGGCTGCAGTCATTGCTTGGTTCTACCCTGCAGAACCAAGCGGTAGATACTGTCTAAAAAGTCTACAAAGGCAGACCCTGACTTCAAAGCTTCACCCCACTTGGGAGTAACAGGTGCCCTGACAGGCAGTTCATGAACCCTGCTGTCCCTGGCACAGTGCACGCAGCTCAATGCTGTTATGACTTGGCATCTCTGGTCTAGCCTGTGGGAGCATGAGAAAGCTAGCAGTGGTCTAAACTCGGCCTGGTAGCGTAACCCTGACATAGCAAAGTCAGATGCCCAGAGGGAGATCTACTTGTCTTTCTCTGGCTCCATGAGATGCTAATTTCGGAAGCTGATATATTAAGCACAAAACACAAGCTAGTTTAAAGATGCTGCGGTTCAAACACTGCTGTCTCTCTCCCAATCAAGTGGCACTATGTTTCTTTTTTCACCTCCAAGAGCTTTGGGGCTGTTTAAGATCTCATGTCAAGGTCTGAATGAGGGAAGGCAGCTCAGGCAAGAGCTCTAAGAAAAACTCTCGCCTGGAAGTCCACTGTCCTCTCCATGTCCTCCCAATGGTCTACAGTGGCTGCGGTGGACTGGCGAAACTGCAGGAGGGAGGGTGTCCACCTGCTTGTCCACACCAAAGGTCTTTCCCCTCTGTTCACCTTCTCCATTGTGGAGGGGGAGAGAAACAGGGGAGGGGCTGGGGCTGGCCTTACATGCCACATATGTTGGGGGAGAGGAATGGTGCAGAGTCAGAGAGTAAGTCCAAGTGGGTTAGGAAAGCACAATCAATCCCGACTACTGGGGGGGATGAGGCAGGAAGGAGAGATGGCTGCAGAGGCATGGCCTGCCCAACAGCTCTGTACCAGCTCCAGGCCATACTGGATGTGGCTGGACAGTGACTCATGTGCTTGGAACTCTTGAGGCTGAGAAGGCAAAGGGGCCCTTGTTAGCTCCACCCTGGGGAAAGACTGGATGTTGGGCAGTCTGCAGTAGGAACGCCGGCCACCTTCGGTAGGAATGCTGGCCACCTGAGGGGGTGCAAGAAGGAAGACCACCACAAAGGCATACATTTGGTGAGGTCTGACCACATCCAGATGTCTAGGCCCTTGCATGGGTGTCCCAAATGGAAAGGACACACAGCTGTCTCAAGGCAAAGGTACGAAGGGGCTGAACACAGATGTCAGGCATGCCCACACCCATGCCCACGAGACACTTTCCCTGCAAAGGTGGACTTGTCCTAAGTGCCAAATAGTCACAGATCGAGTTTCAGAACTTATTAGGAAAGTCTTTGCTGTAATCGTTTTAGTGCTCAGAGGTCACCCCAGTAGAGACAAATGACACCTTAGATCACCTGGAAGCTTGCAAAGGGACACAGGAAGGAAACCAACTAGAGGGGACTTTGTTCTTCCTCTTCCATGTCTCCTAATCATTAAAACACAACAAAAACATTTTCAACCAGCTTAGCAGGGTCCCATGTAAAGTCCACACAACCTGCACAGTACAGCACTCTTGCTGCCCCACTTCCTGCTAAGAGAGTTTGAACAAAACCTCTAGACAGGGCAGACACCAGCCCAGGACCCCAGGACTTCTCGGCAGCCCTGCGATCAGCATCTGTGCGCTTGCTGTCTCAGGGTGCGGCACCACCCAGCACAAGCCCAGGCCACAACCAACTGCCCTGCCCGTTACATTCCACAGAGGGCACAGCTGAAGCGTGGCACAGGTTTGGCAGAAAGCAAGCAGCAGGAGCTGGGGCCTCCCTGCAGAGAGGGAGATCACAGCTTCTAGCTCGAGGCAGCTATACCAAGGCACACACATTCCCTTGTCTCAGAAAGAAACACCACCGTTACATCCAACACAACAATCGAGGCAGAGCATGGGCTGAAATGGGATCAGTAAGCAGACCCTAACGTGGGCCCAGGCGTGGTGAAGAACTGCTCCAGCACCACAGCCATTTTTAACGTCGGCCCTTCCCAAGAGCTCGTCCTGGTCTCCTGGGATGCTGCAGCTCGTGGGGAAGCAGCTCTGTGACCACATTCCTGCCTGTTGCACAGTCATGGGTGCGGAGATGCCTCTGTTCAGACCATCCTCTGGGGCTCCTGGGCTTCATCTGTTTTTCTCTAGCTGGAAGAGGGTTTCATCTGCCACCAAGACATGTGGTCACTGGGACAGGTCACTGACAGGGGGGCCGCCTCCACCACCATCAAACAGAACTTCTCGGCGGGCAGGCTCAGTGACGGACAGCTCTTGGGCTAGGTCGTTGAACCGAGAAATGTAATCAATGCTGTTCTCATTCATCATGCACACCAGCTGGGAATCCACAACCTGCAGGAATAGGAGACAGGAAGAAAAAGTCACTGTGATCTGCTCAGCCTTCAGTGGAGGGCGGCTCCCTACACAGGACAAGAAGCTCCCATTGACTCCTGCTGCAGGAACCTAGCCATGGACGGCAGAACAGGGCTCTCTGCAGAACCTCAGAATCACCTGTCGTCTGCCCACACACTCTTTAGATAAGTGCTCGCAGACAGCCTACTATGCAGGGCACATCTGATGGCTGGGATGAGGGTGCCAGTTCCCTCCTGCCATGAGACCTAAAGGGGAAGACACCCAACAGGCAGGCAGACAGTACGCAGCAAACACAGGGACTGGGGGCAGCCTGTGGTGACAGAAGAAGAGTGACGGAGAGAGTGTGCACGGGAAGGAGGCCAGTGAGGGTGCACCAAGGACTGGGACCTGAGCAGGAGGTGGGGGGAGAACTGAGGACACGTGGGAGGCACATTCCCATCAGTCCCGAGGACACGTGGGGGGCATGTGCCTGTCAGAGACATGAGGACAGGTTGGGGGCACAATCCCGTCAAGAGTCCCAAGGACATGTGGTGGGGGCACGTTCCCATCAGTCCTGAGGACACGTGGGGAGCACGTTCCTTTTTAAAGAAGCAACAGGCACCTTCCCTGAGACAGGAAGAGGCTTTGACTGAGAAGCACGACCAAGAAGGTGGCCATGACACAGTGCGTGAGGCAGCACGGGGCTGAGGAGGGACGGGGCACGGGAGGGCCTCGGCACCAAGACAGTCTTGGAAGCAAATACGTGGAATATGCTGTGTTCACTGTTTATCATCTGCGTGCTGCTCCAGAGCAGAAGCCTCATGAGGACGGGGCCTTTGTTTGTACACAGTAGGCCCTGAATAACTATTCCTTAGTGAACTGTGTGATACTGTGAATGCACTAAGTCTGGAGAATTCTGAGTAGAGCTATGGCATAAATGAAATATTATGCTTTTATTATAGGAAACGTCAGACAAATTAAAATTTGTTTTCAAAAGCAGAACAGAGTAATTCTCCTTCCCCTTCCCCTGTGTGTCCACCATCAGCTCTCACCCCTTTCATTTTTTTTAAGATGAAGTCTCACCCTATCGCCCAGGCTGGAGTGCAGCGGCGCAATCTTGGTTCACTGCAACCTTCTGCCTCCTGGTTTGAAGTGATTCTCCTGCCTCAGCCTCCTGAATAGCTGGGATTACATGCGTGCGCCACCATGCCTGGCTAATTTTTGTATTTTTAGTAGAGATAGAGTTTCACCATGTTGGTCAGGCTGGTCTCGAACTTGTGACCTCGTGATCTGCCTGCCTCGGCCTCCTGAAGTGCTGGGATTACGGGCGGGAGCTACTGCGCCTGGCCTAGCTCCCACCCCTTTCATCCCAGGGCCACCCAGCTCCACTCCCCACCCCCTTCATGCCAGCCCTACCACCAGACCCTTTCATCCACAAATGCTTCAGACTGTCCTTCTAGACAACAAGGACCAGCTGACAAACACACTCACATTCTGAGTGCAGGGCTCTTGGGAAAATCCTTGTGCTAAACGCCGACTTGCTCTTTTTGCAGGTGAATATGTGTTTGCACTACTCATGACGGACAGTGTTTCACAAATACTAACTGTATCCTTTCTCCACTACTCACTCCCATGTGCCATCTGTTGCCCAAGATTTTGTTAAAAGTGCAAATTCTCATTGGGGTGAGGGTGACACTCTGCATTTCTGACTCTAAGGGGCTCCTGTCACTGGGCTGTAACCCGTCCTTTCAAAGGTGAGGTCCTGGCATGTTATCTCAGGACGTGTAGTCAGGGCCCATCTCCACAGAGTTGGGACCTTAAGAACACACGCACAAGCACAGGAAGAGACAGAGACCAGCTTCTTGGAAAACATCAGAGTCCAAGGTGTGCTCTGAATGATGATTCTGGGGCCAAAAACATTTGAGAAACCCCACACAATGTGAGACAGAGGTCTACTCTATTAATCCTGTCTATGCATTTATTTGGCTAAAATTTCCAGTCGTATCATGGCTTGGATTGGAATTTTCCAAAGCCTTCCCATGAGCTCGTCACCTCAAGAGTCATGATTCATATTTGGATACTGAGAAGCGGAGTGTCCGTGAGAAACAGTTGTTTCGAGCTTTTCTGGATCAAGGGTTTCCCTTAAGTATCTGCCTACAAAATCCTCAAGGAACACCGAGCAACACTCTGGGGACCAGATTCAGGGAATGCTGCTCCAGGACTTTTACACAGGCCAAGTTCGCATGAGTGGCCTCCTGGAACTGGAGTCCCTTCCTTGTCTGTAGAGCCCTCACCCGGATCTCTCACACACCTGCCTCTTTGCACCATGCATCACGGTGAAATGGGCCTGTCTTCACCCTGCAAGCCTAACCTGTCCAGGAATGCCTGGCAAACCAAGTGGTGGATGCTTTGGGGGCTACAACCAGATGGCCTGGCCAACAAAAAGAGGGACAGTGCATCTGGTCAAAAGACGAGAGTCACAAACCCCATTTGGTTTCCACATCAAGACTGTGCCCCAGTGACCCCTCCCATCACCACCATGAGTGGAGGAGAAGCATGAGGGCAGCAGAGCCCGTCCCGGCTCCTCTGCACCACACCTCACTGTGACCCGGGGAGACGCTGCTCAAAGGTCCTGCTGTGAGGATGGGAGTATCAACGACACAGCTGCTGTAACCACCCCTTACTTCTCCACAATGGTGCCCACATCACAGCACCTCACAGCCGGTGAAGGACACGTGACATCCCAGCTCGGCTCTAGCTGCCTTGAGAGACCCGGCTCTGCACCCCAGACCAGGGCTCCCAGTTCAGAGGCCTGCAGAGCTCAGCTGTGACTGAGTCTGCCATTAAGCACGTGGGGAGCGGAGCCGGCACAGCATCCCCAGATATCTCCATCCTCAGTAGTCAAGAGATGAGAGTGTACACATGCTGTCTCCTGATCTTCCACTCTTGGCAAATAGCCCTTACTAACCCCCAGGTGTGCAGGAGGGTTGGTCATTAAGTGCAGGTGTGAGGTCAATGCACTCACCTCTGCAACATCAGCCAGGGACCTGGACACAAATGAGTCCCTCGAGTTTCCATCCAACAAGCTGGGGCCAAGCAAGGAGGTGCCACTATTGGTCCCGATGGGAGTGGGCAACATCTTCCGGCTCTTCTCTGGGGAGATGAAGCTTGCTGCACAGAAAAGACCAGAGGAAAACACCCTGAACCCTGCTTGGTCTGGACCAGTCCAGTGCAAGGGTCCTGAGGCTAGGCATAGCCAGGCCAAGCCCTGGCCCCGGCCCGGGCCCTGGCTGGCCACAATCCTTGTGTGAAGAGCTTCTGAGAGACTCAACATGCCGTGAAGAGCTCTTCTCATTTAACAGGCCTTGGTGCACACAGATGTGCATCTTGTTTTCCATGAGTCCCACAGTCTTCCACTCTCTCACTGCCATCCCCTACCCCCGTATTTTCTTTGGTGACTAGTACCATGCAGACTTTCCAATTTTTCTTTAATTTTTTTTAAGGCAGAGGCTCACTCTGTTGCCCAGGCTGCACTGCACTGGTAATCATGGTTCACTGCAGCCTTGAATTCCTAGTCTCAAACAATCCCCACACCTCAGACTCCCGAAGTGCTGTGACTACAAGCATGCACCACCACATTTGGCTAGTTTTAAATTTTTCTGTAGAGACGAGGTCCCTCTATGTTGCTCTTGAACTCTTGGTCTCAAGCAGTCCTCCTACCCTGGCCTCCCCAAAGTGCTAGGATTATAGGCATGAATCACCACGCCTGGCCTGTTTCCAGTTTTTCACAATTTACATGTGACTTTGCACACAACTGCACTGCTACATGTGACAAAAGGAAACGCTTGCAGGGTGCTGGCTTCCAAAGCACCTCCCAGGCCCAGGGCACCCAACAGTTGACGGCTGTCAGGCATGGTGCCCACTGTTTGGGCTGCCCAGCTACAAGCCCTGGCCACTCTGTAAAGCCATGGGCTGGCGAACCCCACACGTGCTCACGGGAGCTCTCCCTGTGAAGGCAACAGCAGCAGAGTTATCTTTCGCCGATACACCCCTTCCTGCCACGACTGATACCCAGTGGGCAAACGGGCAGTGGGGCAAGAGGATGGACACCTCCTATGAGCTCTCCAATTTGTATTCAAGAATGTGCCGGATGGCAGCTGGACCATCCACTTCCGAATACCTTACTGACCACAGAAAGAGAGGAACCAAGAGAGGGCAAAGACACCAGTTTCCTTTTCTTCCCTCGAGAGAGCCTGAGTGGGAGGGGCCAGGCTAGTTGGACAGACCGGGAAGGCACACAGAACCCAGCATCTGGGGTCACAGGAATGTCCTAGGTCTCCACTGGATTGTGGGTTACCAGGCTGTCCATGCTTGCCAAAGCTTGGACAACTGTACATTAAAAATGTGCACAGTTTCCCACATGCAAATTACAGACAAAAGTATTAACTCAGAAAAACAGAAACACTTGAGAAGCAAACAAGCCAACCGTCCTAGTGGGAATTTGGCCGCAGTAGAATGAGAATCCAGTGTCTTGCAGATCCCAGCCCCTGCTGGTCTGGGAAGGAAGACAGGAGCCCTCCTCATACACTCACCGAACAGGCTGCTGAGCGAGGAGTCAGTGGAGTCACTGGGGTACCACTGGGGGTCATGGGTGGGAGAGGCGATCCAGTTTGGCTGGGGGCTGCTGGATGGGGAGGGAAGGCTCTTGGAACTGTCACTGCCATTCAGTTTTGCTGGAGAAAGAGGAACCCCTTCACCTGCCAACCAAGACCCCAGATCAGAAACGCCTTGTTGTGGGGTGGGGAACAGCACTTTACTTCCCCAGCCCAGCATGGAGAAGTCAACAGGAATGCAGGGCTCTGCCCTGCTGAACCAGACGGATGGCATGGCTCTGCAGGTAAGGAGCGCAGCACCTGCAGAACAGCTCTGTGGGGCGGGAGGGCGTGGCACACAGTGAGGGTAATGGCAGTGGTGACCACGGATTCCACGTGATTTATCTCACAGAACCCACAGCAGCCCTGTGAGCTGTACCTTATTCCCAATTTACTGCTTAGGAAAGGGAGGTTCAACAGGTTGGTGACCTGCCCAAGGCTACATGCTAACACACTGTGAACTCGTGTCTCTCTGAACCCACAGCCTGAGTCACACTAGTGACCAACAAACTACTGCTCCCAGGAGCTTTGTCCCAGACAGCAGGTGAGATCAACGCCCACAGGGCCCAGCCCAACTGCTCTGAAAGCTCTGCAAGACCCACAGGCCGCTTGCTCAGGTTCAAGATCAACTATAAAAACACTTTCTGATCCCCAGGCTGAAGAGTGCCTTGGGGGGCCATCCCACCGTCTCGCCTGAAGGTCAGGAGCAAGCCTACCAGGCCATCAGCAGCCTTAGGTCCCAGGTACCTTATCCACCTGCAGTGTCCCTGCCGGAGGACAATTTGTAAAAATCACAGAACTAGAATATTCCCAGCATGTGTGGCAAGTACTCAGGTGGGAGATCAATGCCTCCTGACAGGAAGGGCTGTGGGTCGGCCCTGCCCTTACCGTATTGGCCAGAACTGATGGCGATCTCGATGATGGAGTCGCTTATGTGTGTGGCGGACTCGCCCTGGGACAGCGCATCCTCAGGCGGGCCGGGCAAGGAGATGTCGAGCAGAGCAGAGACGTCTGGTGGAGACAGCCGGGTGCTGGAGCTCTCTGACGAGGACAGTGGTGTGGAGAGGCCATTTTGGAGAGGGGCCTTGGGCAGCTCAGATAAGGAGAGAACAGACGAGCCCTGCTGGGAGACAGGTATTTTTAAGACACAACCAGTCTATCAGAACCCACAAGGGAGGAAACACCAAGCGGGCAAATCAACAGGGTGATGAGCGCTGCAGTCACCTCATCCTTCCAACTCAGGAACACACTCGGGAAATTTATTTCTCCCAAAACCACTCAATATGGCAGACTCAAAAGGCCAGGCTGCAGCAGCCTGGACCTGCTTTGTAGCCGCCACAAGGAGGGTGGGTGCTGGGGGATTTACTAGCTGACAGCCGCCTCCTCCTCCCAGAAAGCTGAGGGTTCTGAATCAGCCCACCTTGGAGAGGGGAGGAGGGAAATCTGAGGTAGGGACAGCTGTATTGACATTTATCCACCCTGGGCAGCTGGCACAGCAGATGGCAGAACAGCGAAACCACTGAGCAGCCCCAGAGAGAAGCCAGGCCACTGCAAGACCACAGGTGGCAGCTCAGAGCACTGGAGGGAGTCCTGGGCAGCTGCTTTGCTCTGCAGCACACAGGCAAATTCTACCTGGAAACTCTCCGCCACTGGTTCCTGCTCAGGCCTCGAAGGGATGCTGGCAAACGGGTCCGAGCCCTGCAGGAACAGCACGCCCATGAGCAGCCGCAAGGTGCACCGGACGCCGCCCACGCCCTCGCCTTCGACGGAGTTCCAGAAAGAGGTGTTCCATCCCCACGGCCTCTTAACAGCGGAGGGACAGTAAATGGACAGGGGTCTAAGGTCGAAAATGCTAAAAGGCCACTTTCAGGGCATGGGCCCTGTACTTGAAATTTTTTTGTGGCTTCAAAGAGTGACCTAAAGTTCCTCTATCAGGAAGTCAACTTTGTAGCAGGCACAGCTGGGCTCCCTGGAGTCTTAAGAGCATCAGCCCACCCCACCCTCCTTGGGGTGGCTCTGAAGCGGCCATGGGAGGCCGGAGAAACCCGGTGCTTGGAGCCTCGGAAAGGAGCAACGGTCGAGGCCATGCAGGGGGTTCTTTTCCCAGATGACAAACATGCTCAGTGATGTCCGAGCCCAGTGCTGTGGGCTCACTGCTGCCAACTTGGTTACGGTCACTCTCAGATGGAGCTAGATTTCCACATCATCTTAGGTCTGGGTTCTCCAATGCCACATGGCAAGCCTGTCCCCACCTTCCATCAGTGGCTCTGGATGCCTCTCCTGCTCTGTACTACACAGAGCTTGCTCATGCCATGGCAGCCCTGGTATGGTGACTCTCCTCCAAAGGCAGAGCTGGAGTCCAGTGTGATCTCAGCCACATGGCTTTGGTGTCCATACCAGAAGTTGGTGTAATGCTGAAAAGCTCTTCTAAACATACTCACCCCCATGGCGGAGAGGGCGTCTCCATTCTGGTGAGTTCCAGTGGAGTCCTGCCCAGAGACAGCACCTGTCACCTCATCTGAAGACAGTGGAGAGATGCCAGACAAGCCCTCGGTGTCCAAGGCAGGGAGGGGGTTCCCGGGGAGGAGGCCGGCACTCGTAGCTGCTAAGTCGATAGTACCTGGCAATAGAAAGGATACTGCACATCTCTGCTCTACTGACAACCCATGGTATGTCCCAAGCAGGCTCGGGGGAACAGCTTCTCCCTCACACCTCATGTCAATGCTTGAGCCAAGGGCTTGGATGTTCTCAGTGAAGGGCAATGAGACATTATGATTTGGAGAAGAAAACATTCAAAAAACCTGGTCACAAAAACATCCCTCAGAGGCTCACTCAGTGGCTGTGGCCATGCAGGTAGAGACTTACTGGCCAGATGACTCGTGGCCTGGGGTGGAAGGACCTTGGGCACGATCGGCCGAGACAGAGCTGCTTTGGTCAGAGAAGACTGGATGGGCCGGAACGAACCTCTCCCTGTGAGGGCGAGGGCAAAAGCAGACATGTCGAGCCCGCCCACCGTGCCCTCACAGCAGGACAGGGCCACAGAGGGCTTCCTTTACAGCCACTGTTGGGAGTGTGGAAGCTGAGCCAAGCCGGAAGCCAGCGAACATTCCAAATGCTAATGTGAGGAGTCAGAGGTCACATAGGCCCCCGAGGTCACATAGGCCCCCAACGTCACACGAGCTCTGGCACCCACCACTGTGCTTCCCAGGAGCTACTGCAAGGCTGCAATCACCACTGTCATCCTGCAGAAATGGCTCTTTAAGGGTGACAAGCTCCCGAACTGAGGAACAGACCCCGGGGCAGTCAGAGCGTCAGATTCTGGACTAAGATTCTGCCACTGCAATTCGGTTTTATCTTGCCAGGCTTTCCACAGTTGAAAATGAAAAAGCAAGCAGGAGAAAAAGCAATCGACAGCTGTATAAGGGTCTTGCAATATGTCAGTGAGAGATGTGGAAGTCAAGACTGGTAGAAAAGATAAGTCAGAGTATGCGTTTCACTAGAAGCCTCTCCCTGTGTAAGACCTACTGCCTGGAGCCAAGGCCCCCACTAAACGTAGAGACTGATGGAAGCAGAACCCACATGCCCCAAGAACACATCCATTCCATAAAACAGCTGGCAAGACGTTACATATGGAGAGCACACAACAGATGCTCCAGTAACTCAAACCAAGCCAAGCACCTGACACAGGGCCATCAGAGGCTACAGACGAAGGGGCGCCCTCTGGACTAACTGCCTCGCCCACCACGGCAGTCTGTGGCCCAGCACATAGGGCACATTAGGTATTTGTCAGTAGAATGAACAAAGGAATGCCTGAAAATAGGCCGTGGAAATAAGCACCCATTGTTTCCAAAGCCAAGGCCCTCAGGTGAGGAGGAGGGAAAAGCTACCCCAGAAAAGCTCTGGGTCCTTACCAGTTACGGAAGAGTTAGACAGGATGGAGAAGGAACAAACGTTGTGGGACTGGTTTTCTGACGGTCTAGGGAGCAGCGTTCTCTGTGGTGGAAAAATGGCAAACAATCAAAGTGATGAAACTCCGATGCCAAAAGATCACTTCAGAACCGCGTTACAGAGCAACGTCCCAAGGAAGAGGGTGCCCAGCATAGCCAGGTGGGGCTTTTTCTAGAGCCAATGACATAGGGTGTCTCAGATAGCTGTTAGGTCCTGAGCACCCCAAGCCCGAGTTAGGTCCTCTCTGAAACAAACTCAGGTAATAAAATCTTTCCCAGGGAAAGCTGGAGGAATGTCAGAGTGAGCCACATTTGTTTTTTTTGGATGGAGTCTCACTCTGTCTGCCAGGCTGGAGTACAGTGGCACGGTCACTGAAACCTCTGCCTCCCGGGTACAAGCGGTTTTCCTGTTTCAGCTTCCTAAGTGGTGGGATTACAGGCACTCAGCACATGCCAGCTAACTTTTGTATTTTTGGTAGAGACGAGTTTTACCATCTTGGCCAGGCTCAACTCCTGCCCTCAGGTGATTCGCCCACCTCGACCTCCCAAAGTGCTGGGATTTACAGGTGTGAACCACTGCACCCGGCCTGATCCACTTTCAATCCAAACTTTCTTTTAGATTTGGCTAGAATGCGACGAGTCATATAAATCTGTGTATAATCATTGGATATGGACTTTTTTTTTTTGGATATGGACTTTTATGAGTCACACTCCCCATTCTGGGCTTCCTCACACGGGGTGAAGAAAATAAAGTCACTGCCTGTAACACACAGGCACCAAAGGGCATGAGGCACCCCTTCACAGGGCTTTTGTGAGGGAATAATTAGGTTGAATGTGCTATGGCAGGTTTGAGTGACAAGGACTACCATCGGAGAGATAAAACATGAACAAAAAAGTGTCTGTCAACCTCCAAGTGTCTGAGGCGCTCCGGCCTCCGGGGGTGCTGCTGCAGTTCTTTACCCTTTGAGATGCCCCAGGACACTGGCACTGGAGAAACTAGAGGGGAGGCACTACTAGAGACAGAGGCAGGCTGCGGCCTAGGAGCACAAGCTTTCACTCCAAGGCTATTCACTTAGTAGCACAGATTAGCACACTTTTTCTGTAAAGAGGCAGGCAGGAAATATTTTAGGTTTTGGGGGCCATACTTGACCCTGTCCATGTGGAAAAGAGAAGATAGTACAGAAATGAATAATCACGGCTGTGTGCCAGTAAAACTTTGTTTACAAAAATATTAAGTGGAGGGCCAGGCACGATGGCTCACGCCTGTAATCCCAGCACTTTGGGAGGCCAAAGTAAGTGGATCACCTGCAGTCAGGAGTTCGAGACCAGCCTGACCCACATGTTGAAACCCCATCTCTATTAAAAACAAAACAAAACAAATATTAGCCAGGCGTGGTGGTGCATTCCTGTAGTCCCAGCTACTCAGGAGGATGAGGCAGGAGAATTCCTTGAACCTGGGAGGTGGAGGTTATAGTGAGCCGAGATTGTGCCACTGTACTCCATCCTGGGGAACAAGAGTGTGACTTCATCTCAAAAAAAACAAAACTATTAAGTGGAAAAGACCACATACTGTATGATCCTATTTATAGGAAATACCCAGAATAGACAAATCCATAGAGACAGAAAGTGTATTTATCATGGCCAAGGGCTGGAGGTTCTGAGAAGGCAATGTGAGTTGAAAGGTTCAGTGTTTCCTTTCTGAGTGAGAACATTCTGCGATTAGACCCTGGTGATGGTTGTACAACCCTGTAACCATTAAGTCATACACTTTAAATGGGCAAATATTATGATATGTGAATTGTCTATCTATAAAGCTGTTTTAAATTAAATAAACCAAGTCAGGCTGGAATTGGCCCCTGGGCCACATTTTTCGACCCTGGTCTTAGTCTGAACAAAGAACACCTATGAGTTAGAGGCCATCTTTCTTCCTAAGACCTTTCACAAATCTCTCATTTGTAAATTCACTAATCTCAAGTGAGAGAGAGATTTCTAAGAGTCTAGACTACAAAAAGAAACCTGTGCATTAATCCAAAATAACACACATCCATACATTTCTAAGGCCATTTAATTATTATTATTATTATATTTTTTGAGACAGAGGCTTGCTCTGTCTCCCAGGCTGGAGTGCAGTAGCACTATCTCGGTTCACCGTAAACCCCGCCTCCAGGGTTCAAACAATTCTCTGCTACAGCCTCTCCAGTAGCTGAGATAACAGACACCTGCCCCTACACCCAGTTAATTTTTGTACTTTTAGTAGAGATGGGGTTTCACCATCTTGGCCAGGCTGGTCTTGAACTCCTGACCTCGTGATCCACCCACTTAGGCCTCCCAAAGTGTTGAGATTACAGGCTTAAGCCACTGCACCCAGCCTCACTTTCCGTACTTTTATGTCTCAAAATGCCAACGGCTTCTTCTGAGATGCCTCTGAGTCCCTGGATGTTCCGCAGGGAGCTCATGAGAAGCCTGGGCTCCAGCCGAACCACATGCCTGCCAACTGCTCCCACTGACTAAATGTTAATAAATAGGTGTTCTTATAGTCCATAAATACATCCCAGCCGAGCACAGTGGCTCACGCCTGTAATCCCAGCACTTTGGGAGGCTGAGGTGGGCAGATCACCTGAGGTCAGGAGTTGAGACCAACCAGACCAACATGGAGAAATCCCGTCTCTACTAAAAATATAAAAATTAGCCAGGTATGAGGGAACATGCCTGTAAAACCAGCTGCTTGGGAGGCTGAGGCAGAAGAATCGCTTGAACTCGGGAGGCAGAGGTTGCAGTGAGCCGAGATTGTGCCATTGTACTCCAGCCTGGACAACAAGAACAAAACTCCGTCTCAAAAAAAAATCCCAATCTGGGACATTCTTTGGACTTGAATCCCTATAACTGTCTTTTCTGCAAGTGGTTTTCCACGTTGTTGAAAGATTTCCTTTACTTCTGGGTACCATTAAGTTCACTGTTATTACTTGTATTTACCCTACTCACAAGAGGGAAGAAAGGGGCAGGGATTTTCCCCCATTTGACATGATGAAAACCTGACAGAGGGAAGAAACCCCACGTCCCGGTTCACCCAGGCACGAGGCAGCACTTTCAGACTTGACGAGAACCTGACCTGGACCACTAGTGGCTTCCGAAGGTGCCGGTTCCGCAGCTTCCGGGGCTTTGGCAGGAAGAAATCAGACTGCATCTGTAAGGGAGCAGTGCACGGCACCTGAAGGTGTGCTCTCCACACCGCGGGGAAACCGGCAAGGGACGGCCTGGCCCCACACACTCACGCTGATGGAGTTGAGATGCTGGCGGAAAGTCAGCTCTGCGTCTTTACTGGGAGAGAAGAGCTTCCCGTGACGGCTGTTGGGTGGCAAGGTTGTTGGGACAGCAAAAAGGCCGCCATCTGAGTCACTGTTTCCTGTGCTGGTGGGACCAGCCACCAAGAGGGGTCTTGGAGGGTTTCTCAAACCTGGTAGAAGAGAGGAGAGAATCACTGTGACAGCATTCCCCTAGCAACAGGTCCAGGGCAATGGAATTCTGTTGGGAGGAAAGTCAGAAAGACACTCTCTTGGCAACCTGTTTGGTTGTCTTGAAAGGAGATACCTCTATCTCAATCTCAGTCCCATATAAAGACTGATTCTCATTTCTTTTTTTTTTTTTTTTTGAGATGGATTCTTTGTCACCCAGGCTGGAGTGCAGTGGTGTGATCTCAGTTCACTGCAACCTCTGCCTCCCAGGTTCAAGCGATTCTCCTGCCTCAGCCTCCTGAGTAGCTGGGATTACAGGCACCCACCGCCACACCTGGCTAATTTATATATTTTTAGTAGAGACAGGGTTTCACCATGTTGGCCAGGCTGGTCTCCAACTCCTGACCTCAGGTGATCCACCCACTGTGGCCTCACAAGTGCTGGGTTTGCAGGCGTGAGCCACTGCACCTAGTCTAAAACTCACCAATTTTACACTTAAAAATTCACCATTCTGGAGGCAGCCCGCCATTGCCTAGGCAGCCCGCCATTACAGAGAGTCCGCCATTATAGAGGCGGGCTGCCATTGCCGAGGCAGTTCTAACTATATCCGTATAAACAGGACTGCAGGGAAGTTCACACGGCACCTGGGTGGAGCCCACAGCTGCTCAGTAAAGCCTCTGCAGGCAGTGACTAGGCTGCCTCCTGGCAGGGCAGTGCAGCCCTGAAAAAAGGCAGCAGGACAACAGAAACTCATAAGCAAAGCCCTAAATCCCCAGGACAGAGCACCTGCGGAAAAAAAAAAGGAGGTTTATGAGTTCTGCTGCAGCAGACTTAAACGTACCTGCCCAGCAGCTCTGAATGAACAATGGAGCTCACAGCTCAGCACGTGAGCTCCTATAAAGGACAAACTGTCTCCTCAAGCAGCTCCCTAACCCCCGTATATCCAAAGAGTCACCTCATAAAGGAGCGCTCAGACTGACATCTGGTGGGTATCCTTCTGAGACAAAGATAGCAGAAGAAGAAACTGGCAGCAACCCTTACTGTTCTGCAGCAGCTGCAGGTGATCCCCAGGCAAGCAGGGCCTGGAGTGGACCTCAGCAATCCTACAGCAGAGGGGCCTGAATGTTAGAAGGAAAACTAAGAAACAGAAAGAAATAACTTCATCATCAACAAACTGGACGTCCACTCAGAGACCCAATCTGAAAGTCAAGAACTACAAAGACGACAGGTGGATAAATCCGCAAAGATAGGAAGAAACCAGCGTAAAAAGGATGAACGCACCTGAAACCAGAACGCCTCTCCTCCTACAAGGGATCACAACTCCTCACCAGCAAGGGAACAAGGCTGGATGGAGAATGAGTGCGAAGAATTGACAGAATCAGGCTTCAGAAGGTGGGTAATAAGAAACTTCTCTGAGCTAAAAGAGTATGTTCTAACCCAATGCAAAGAAATCAAGAATGTTGAAAAAAGATTTGACGAAATGCTAACGAGAATAAACAACTTAGAGAGGAATATAAGTGAATTGATGGAGCTGAAAAACACAACACGAGAACTTCACGAAGCACGCACAAGTTTCAACAGCCGAATTGACCAAGCAGAAGAAAGGATATCAGAGGTCGAAGATCAACTCAATGAAATAAAACAAGAAGGCAAGATGACAGAAAAAAGGGCAACAAGGAATGAACAAAGTCTTCAAGAAATATGGGACTATGTGAAAAGACCTAATCTACGTTTGATAGGTGTACCTGAATGTGACGGAGAGAATGAATCCAAGCTGGAAAATACTCTTCAGGATATTATCCAGGAAAACTTCCCCAACCTAGCAAGGCAGGCCAATATTCAAGTCCAGGAAATACAGAGAACACCACAAAGATATTCCTTAAGAAGCGCAACCCCAAGGCACATAATCGTCAGATTCACCAGGGTTGAAATGAAGGAGAAAATACTAAGGGCAGCCAGAGAGAAAGGTAGAGTTACCCACAAAGGGAAGCCCATCAGACTCACAGCAGATCTCTCAGCAGAAACCCTACAAGCCAGAAGAGAGTGGGGGCCAACATTCAACATCCTTAAAGAAAAGAACTTTCAACCCAGAATTTCATATCCAGCCAAACTAAGCTTCATAAGTGAAGGAAAAATAAAATTTTTTGCGAACAAGCAAGTACTCAGAGATTTCATCACCACCAGGCCTGCTTTACAAGAGCTCCTGAAAGAGGAACTAAACATAGAAAGAAACAACCAGTACCAGCCACTCCAAAAACATACCAAATGATAAAGAGCATCAACAAACGGGCAAAACAGCCAGCTAGCATCAAAATCGCAGGATCAAATTCACACCTAACAATATTAACCCTAAATGTAAATGGGCTAAACGCCTCAATCAAAAGATACACACTGGCAAATTGGATAAAAAGCTAAAACCCATCTGTGTGCCGTATCCAGGAAACACATCTCACATTCAAGAATACATATAGGATCAAAATAAAGGGATGGAGGAAGATTTACCAAGCAAATGGAGAGCAAAAAAAAGCAGGAGTTGCAATTCTCGTCTCTGATAAAATAGACTTCAAATCGACAAAGATCAAAAGAGACAAAGAAGGACATTACATAATGGTAAAAGGATCAATGCAACAAGAGCTAACAATCCTAAATATATACGCACTCAATAGAAGAGCACCCAGATACATAAAGCAAGTTCTTAATGACTTACAAAGAGACTTAGACTCCCAACCAACAATAGTGGGAGACTTTAACACCCCACTGTCAATATTAGACAGATCAAAGAGACAGAAAATTAACAAGGATATCCAGGACTTGAATTCAGACTTGGACCAAGCAAACCTAATAGACATTTACAGAACTCTCCACCCCAAATCCACAGAATATACGTTCTTCTCAGCACCACATCACACCTACTCTAAAATTGACCACATAATTGGAAGTAAATCACTCCTCAGCAAATGCAAAAGAACGTAAATCATAACAAACAGTCTCCCAGACCACAGTGCAATCAAGTTAGAACTCAGAATTCAGAAACTAATGCAGAACTGCACAACTTCATGGAAACTGAACAACCGGCTCTTGAATGTGGACTGGATAAATGATGATATGAAGGCAGAAATAAAGATGTTCTTCGAAACCAACGAGAGCAAAGACACAATATACCAGAATCTCTGGGACACATTTAAAGCAATCTCTAGAGGAAAATATATGGTAATAAATGCCCACATCAGAAGAAAGGAAAGATCTAAAATCGACACCCTGTCATCAAAATTGAAAGAGCTAGAGGAGCAAGATCAAAAAAACTCAAAACCTAGCAGAAGACAAGAAATAACTAAGATCAGAGCAGAACTGAAGGAGACAGAGACACAAAAAACCCTTCAAAGAAATCAATAAATTCAGAAGCTGGTTTTCCGGAAAAAATCAACAAAACAGAGAGACCACTAGCCAGATTAATAAAAAAGAAAAGAGAATAATCAAATAGATGCAATAAAAAATGATAAAGTGGATATCACCAGAGATTCCACAGAAATACAAACCATCATCAGAGATAAATACAAACCATCATCAGAGATTATTACAAACAACTCTATGCACATAAACTAGTAAACCTGGAAGAAATGGATAAATTCCTGGACACTTGCACCCTCCCAAGCCTAAACCAGGAAGAAGTAGAAACCCTGAATAGACCAATAACAAGGGCTGAAGTTGAGGCAGCAATTAAAAGCTTACCACCCAAAAAAGCCCAGGTCCAGATGGGTTCACAGCTGAATTCTACCAGACATACAAAGAGGAGCTGGTACCGTTCCTTCTGAAACTATTCCAAACAATCCAAAAAGAGGGAATCCTTCCCAAATCATTTTATGAGACCAACATCACCCTGATACCAAAACCTGGCAGAGACTCAGCAAGAAAAGAAAACTTCAAGCCAATATCCATGATGAACATAGATGCAAAAATCTTCAATAAAATACTGGCAAACCGATTACAATAGCACATCAAAAAGCTTATCCACCATGATCAAGTAGGCTTCAACCTGGGGATGCAAGGCTGGTTCAACATACGCAAGTCTATAAACGTAATTCACCCCATAAACAGAACCAAAGACAAAAACCATGATTATCTCAATGCATGCAGAGAAGGCCTTTGACAAAATTCAACAGCCCTTTATGCTAAAAACCCTCAATAAACTAGGTATTGAGGGAACGTATCTCAAAATAATAAAAGCTATTTACAACAAACCAAAAAAAAAAAAAAAAATTCACCATTCTAGCCATGATAATCTGCTTTATTATAAAAACACTAAGGGCTGAAAGCAAGTGAAACTGATGCCTCGGGAAACTGGACATGCTTGTCTTGGGGTTTTATGTACCAGAAACACAATTTATGATCCCTGAATTTTAATTACTTCCAGTAGAGAGCTGGAACAGGGGTACACTGTGGATTGGCAGGTTGCTCCACTGTTCTTTCCAGGACTTGTGTTAACCTAGTAGAACGTCCCCTAACTGAAGGATTCTCTATTCTGACGTTTTACATGCAAAGAAAAATAGAAAAAAAAACAACCTTCACAGGGGTTTTGAACCACCAACTCAGCACATTAGGGAGGCTTTTGCTGGTCCCATGCAACAGACCCCAAAGTGACCAGACTGGCAAAGGCTGGCTTTTTGCCAGCTTCTATACCCTAGGACCCCAAAGTCCTTTGTGACGGGACCTGGCATCGCCCTCCCCAGGAGGAGGCAGTAATTTCTGCACCTTCACCCTGTCGGCTGGACCGCGGTGATCTGGACAGTGGGGCCAGGTCTCAGGTACACCTGTGTCCTCAGCTTTGGCACAGCCCCTGAAGCCCAGGATGACGCCAACAGGGTGGACCAGGCACAGGGAGTGCAGCTGCCACAGCCTCACCTGAGGGGCATGGTGCAGAGCTGGGCGGGAAGGTCTTGCTGCTGCGGAGGGTGGCCTGGTTCCGAGGGCAGCGGGGGCTTCGAGAGCTGACGGTCACCACCTTCCCTGGGGGCGTCGTCGACTGCTCCTCCTGGGAGGACCTCACTGTAGAGACAGTGTTTGCTTCCAGAGCCTGGGACAGAAATGGGCCAAACAACATCCAAACTCGGCACATGAGAAATGGCTCTGAAATGTGTGCCCTGGAGAAGGCACGAGAACTTCATCAAGCCCAGAGAGCACAGTGTCATGATAGCAAAGGTCGTGTCCCCAGAGCCACTTGGCAGCTTGCCAGTTTTAAAAGTCACTGGTCAGGTAAGTAATGAAAATGACTGGCTTGCTCACAAGTACCTTTCCACATGCTACGGCAAAGGTGGGATGGAGAAGACCAGCTGGAAGTGCCAGCATGGCTGCAGAAAGAGATGCTGGACAGCAAGTGACAACCGTCAAGAGCTCAAAGCCATTTTACAAAGTCAGCACAAGACTGCATAGGCTCTCTGCTTGTGAGTCAGAGGAAGGACATACAGGTAGGCTTTCTAGAAACAGACACAAGCACAGGTGAAGAGCACTCTGCAGGGACGGAGCCCAACCCTGAGGGGTATGCATACCTATGCCACAGCCCAGAGAGCCTGCTGCCGAGTCCTGGGGTTCCCGCCTGGCTCACCACAGAGATGCCACCACCGCTGGGAAGACTTGGCCAGCATCCCAGCTTCCTGGCTCTCCTCACTCTCCTGAGCACCCCACACATCCCACTTGGGAAACCTCCCTGTGGACTAAGAACCCCTTTGCCGCATGCTCTCAGCACAGACCTGCCCGTCTGCTCACTCAGAGCCTGCAGCCCCTAGTCCCCACAGCGCAGGCTTTCTCTGGGAGCCTCCCGCCTCATAACCCTTCTTACGCTGCCACTCCCACCTCCGACAGTGGCTCAGGAGCCCTCGGCATCTCTTGATCTCTGAGGCTCGGGCCTTTAGGGGTGTTTGCTCAGCACAGGGGCAGGGGCCCCACACCTGAGGTGCATCAGGCATCTAGCTGTCTATCCAGCCTTCCAGGCCCACCCCAAGTCAGCCTCTCTAACTGGCTCCCCGGGGGATGGGGATGCCCTTCTGTGCGGGATTCCTACCTGCTCTGTGTCCCAGAACTGACACCTGCACTCTCAGGAGCCTATCCTGACCCCTTCCTTGGGATGCCTGAAAGCAGGCACCACATGTCTCCAGAGTCCCTCCCATGAGACCGCCAAAAGCCAAACCTGAACAGCCTTCTAAAGACGCTGTCTTTCTGGTCACCGCTTGCTCACCCTAGCATCCCCTCCACACTACCCCGAGCCACTTTCACCCTCAGACCCGGCCTCAGAGGCACCTGAGGGTCAGCCTCTGTCACCACCAACCCTGTAAGAACTTTCCCCACAACCAGGCCCTGTGATGCTGCCCGGGCAAATCTGTACTTTCCTGCCACTTGCTGATGGACCAAGTCTCCAGGGCAAGCTGCACAAGGGCTGGGGGCAGGGGCAGAAAACCAAGGAAGGTGCGGTGGATGCAGGCAGAAGCAAGCACCACTCAGAAGCCATCAGGCGGCCTGTGCAGAGCAGGAGCAGCAGGTGGATGGGGCTCATGAGCGCCCGAATCCCGAGTCCTCCCCCAGCACAGGGACATGTGAGCCTCACATACATTCTGTGAAACAGTGCCCAGGGGCCCAAAGTGACCTGCAGCTCCTGCCCCAGCCCGTCCTTCCAGCCCCTCGCTCACATCCAGTAGTTCACCAACGTCCAAACATACTGTGTCAGGATGGTCTGCCATGAGACCTTGCCCTCTTGCACCCAGAAAGCCTATCGGACTTGGGGGCGTGGGGTAGGATTACTCCCAGCAGCAGCCCCTTCTGCACCCCATCTGTCGGCTCCACCAACTGGCCTCCCTGTGGTAGGGGACTCTTTTCTAGACTCAGGGACCACCCACACACTGCAGGGACCATCCTGTCTGGTCCCCAGCTCCACTCCTCTGCCACAGCACCACATCCCTGCTCTCCTCTGACCTTGCCACACACCATCTGCACAGCAGCTAGGATGGTCTTTCTAAAGCAAGAACTACACCCGTCATTCTCCATGTGGAAACCTGTAACAGTGAACAGATACGAAGGAAGGCTAGCTCAGCTCCAGGCCTCACTCTCTGACCCTCGGTCCTGTGCACGTTGTCCCCTCTGCTGCAAACTTGGGTTTGGCACACTCCCAGGAACACGAGGGCTCACGAGGTACTGCCTGCCTGGTGGCCGTCTTCTTCCACGAGCCACACAGAAGAGAACACCCAGGCCACACATCAGTGCACTTCTGGCGCCATGCAGGGGAGTGGGGACCCTCATCAAGTGCCCTAGGATCTCTACTCGAGGGAGAGGAACATGATCTGTGGAGAGCCTGTCTCCTGGATCATTTAGGTCCCTGCTTCTCCTCCTTCCTTGAGGTCCTGTGGACTCCTGGCCCCCTGCCACAGGGCCCTCTCTCTCTCTCTCGTCTGGACCCTACCTGTGCTGGCCCTAGCTACCTAGCTGGGAGTCCTCCAAGACTGGGCCTGGCTTCCCTTCAGCCGTCAGAGGGGCTGGGCCCTGACCCACTCACCAGCTTGGGGTTGACCTCAGTGGAAATGAGCTTCAGGAGGCAGCTGAGGAGGCGCTGCTTGTGGAGGGTGGTGGCTGGGGAGCCGGGGCGGGGGTCCTGGCGGCCGGGCCCCAGCCAGTCGTACTCCAGCTGCAGCTTGCTGGGCTTGCCCATCATGAGGTAGACTTCGGCCAGCGTGAGGCTTTCGGAGGTCTGCAGATTCCAGCCCTCCTCACGGAGCTGCTGTGCCAGCTGGCTGGCAGGGACCTCCTTTAGGGGTCTGGTGGCAGGCTGTCCTTGAGGCAGTGGAGGCTCCGCAGGGCTCCCCTTTTCCTGGACCTCCTCTGCAGGTGCATCTGCCGAGTCTTTAGTGCAAACATCTGGCAAGAGCCCTGGGCCGGGCCTTGGGGCCGGGCCAGCGGGGGCAAGGTCAACAGGCTCCTTGCTGACAGAAGCCAGCACCTCTGGGGAGGCTACCTGGCCCGGAGGGGGCTGCTCGCTCCCAGGCCGCATGTCTGTACAGCGGCACTGCTCAGGGACAATGAGGTCCTGGCAGGATTTCAGGTAGCGGGGTAAGGGGTCTAGGAGGGAGAGCTCGTCCTCCAGGTCTGGAAGCTGACCACAGGCACATGGCAAGGCCCCTGGCTCCCGGATGGGGCTGTCCTTGCCTTCCGTAGGGGTCTTCTCAGGACATGGCCCAGTGTCCTGGTGCCTCGGGGGAGGCCTGTCGGGAGCGTCCGGGCTACTCAAGCTTAGGATGGCCCCTTCCCCAGGGGCACTTTCGGGGGAACTCTCTCCGGAGCTCTGAGAGGCATCAGCCGCAGGAGGGGGCCGCCCCGCACCCTTGCCCTCAGCTCCGCCCCGCGGGCATTTCACCTGGCCCCGGGCCGTGCCCTGCCCACTCTGGATGCCCAGGATCTGAGCTGGGGGCAGCAGGTGGATATCCTTGGCACTCTGCCTGCACCGGCCGCCCTCCTGCCAGTGCACCGTGCAGAAGGCCTTGGAGTGCACCACGCGGGCCACACCTGGCAGTGGCGTCAGTGTGCAGTTCTCTCCTGGGAACAAGTGAAGGGTCACCTTCTCCTGCATCGGTGGGGAGCATGAGTCCTGCAGCTGCCGCTCCTCGAGTGTCTTCCTCTGAGTGCCCGTCAAGGAAGGCCCACGCTGACTGGCAGAGGTCAGGATGCTCACCTGGCACACTGCTAGACATGAGCCATGCCCCCCACTGGCACCCCCCAGGGTTTGGATCATGCCCCTGACCCAGGGCTTTCCTCATACCACTACCAAACAATGCTGATCCGGGAACTTAGCACCTTCAGGAAATTCACACCTGACATACACCTCACCTGCGTGGGGCATGGGCAGGGCTGGGAGCCAGCCATAGACATGAAGAAGGCTGGGCTGACCCTTGGTCGTTTGGCTCAACCTGCTGGTAGGTTTGCTTTGGCCACACATCGTGGGCCAGACACAGGCCACTGATATTGTGGAGGGCTGGCTGTGACTGAGTTCTAGCACTGCAAGAGGGGACTCCACACCCAGGGAATAAGGGTTTCCAGGTTATAGTTCCAGATGTTCACCATGTCACGGCACAGCTGCTCTGCCCACGGGAACCATAATGATGACAGGTACTGGGAAGCATGGTCTGTCCCCAGGCAGCAGAGGCTGTTCAGCCTGGAGGGTTTACTTTAGTTGGAAAAGGATACAACTCGCACCTCATGGAGCGCCCACTTCTGCTTCAAGAATTCGATGAGGCTGGAGACCTTTCGATGCAGCTCCACGATCATCCTAATGAGACGAAAGACAGGAGGAAGTGAGGCTCATAGAACAGGGAGTGAACCTTCTGAAGAGCCCTGAGGCTGCCTAAAGCAAGATGGCGCCAAAAGAGACAAGGCACCTCCAGAGGGGCACTTGAGAGTGGGCACTCGCAGGGCCCTTGGCTCCTGTGGCTAAAAACCAGCCTTTCCAGCTGCGATTGCCAAAGTTTCACATGGAGCTGATGGAAGTAACACAGAGATCCTGAGTATTCTCTGCTAGCACAAGGTCTCCGCCAGGGTATGGGCACTGGTACACAGCCTCTGCCTAGTCTACAAGCTCCTTCTGGCTTCAAGAAGGCTTGGCCTGGATAGTGTTAAAAATTCTAAGGGAAAAAAATACACAAACAGAAGGAATGAAGCGCTGACACACACTACAACACGGTGAACCTTGAAAGCGTCATGCTCAGTGAAAGGCACCAGACCCAGAAGTCTCTGCGTGTGATTCCATTTCTATGAAACCTCCAGAGTAGGCAAAGCCACTGAGACACAAAGGGGACTGGCAGAGGCCAGCAGCTGTGGGACGGTGAGACTCCAGGAGGGAGTGCTAACGGGCAAGAGGACTCTTCTAGGGTGATGAACATGTTCTGGAACTGGACAGAGGTGACGGCCGCAGAACTCTGTGACTGTGTTAAATGCCACTGAACTGTATACTTAAAAATGACTAAGTTCATTTTATAATATGGGAATTTGATCTGAATTTATTTTTTGAAACACAGTCTCACTCTGTTGCCTAGGCTAGAGTACAGTGGCATGATCCCGGCTCACTGCAACCTCCACCTCCTGGGTTCAAGCGATTCTCATGCCTCAGCCTTCTGAGTAGCTGTGACTACAGGCGTGCACCACCACGCCCAAATTTTGTATTTTTAGTAGAAATGAGTTTCACCACGCTGGCCAGCAAAGTCTCAATTTCTTAACCTCTGCCAGCCTCGGACTCCCAAGTACTGGGATTATAGGCATGGGCTTCCGTGCCTGGCCACCTCAATTTTTTAAAATGTACAAATCGAAAAGGGTACATCCCAGGTGATGCCTTGGGCATATGCGCACCACAAGTCTTCAAGAAGTCGGTGGGAGAGAGAGGAACAGTATGGACCCTCACTGGGGGACGAGAGGGAAGCTCTGCAGCCACTCCTCTTCTCACCGTGACATCCCCCCATGGTCTACACATGGCCTGGGTGATCCCTGGCCAGGTGCAGGAACGCAGCCCAGGGTTCCCAGGACTCTAGTCCCTCCACACTGCCGTGTCTTCGTGTGATGAAAGAGCACAGGGGTGAACCTGCTTCTCCTGGGAGTTCCTCGAGGGAAACTCACATACATACCCTCTAGTCCTGCTCAAGCAGTTGGGACCCTTCTGCATGCCAAAGGCCTCATTACCTGAGGCGCGGGTTCTGGGCAAGGCTCTGCACGCGGGCCCAGGCATGGTTGTTCCGCGGCTGTAACTCTATAGGGACTTTCAGGGGCAGGCGCACTGGCTTCTGGTCCTCTTCATCACTCAAGCCTGCAACAGAAAGGAATCATGAAAGTTTAGTGCAGACTGACCTTAAGGTAGAAAACCAAGCGCTTGGCCAGACACACCAGTCAAATCAGAGAGCTGGGAGCAGGTTGCCTTACAAACAGAGGCAAGGACAGCAGAGAAACTCCAGCAAAGAAGAAACTCTGATGTGGCTGCTCACGGGTTTGCAAAGGCAGAGCCACAGACTGGAGCAGAGAGGCCATGGGAGACTCAATCCTGACAACAGGTAACTGGTCTGCTGACTGCTATCATGGCTCCGAGCTCAACTTGACTGAGTGGACGCAGGAAGCATTTCAAGTTCAAGGGTCGTCTATTTGCAGCCTTGGGATTAAGCAGGGCCAGACACAAACCAACTGCAGCAGAGACCCTGTAGCTCCACCTGCCCATCACTGAATGAGACACCACAGGCACCGCCCCTGGTCCTGGGAGCGCCCCATTCACCTACCATCTGGATCGCAGAGCTTCTTCAGGGCCCGGCACATGGGCGCTTTGATCCGCAGGTTCCGCCCTTTGTAACGTACAGTGGTGGCCCTGGGAAAAGAGTATTGAAGGAACGCTGAGGCCTGTGAGTGAACGGAAGGACGGAAGGGCCAGCACGCCGAGAGGCACGGGCCAGGCGAGGTGAGGCCTGGCCAAGCATCCATCCCAGCCTCTGGAGCCCACCTGAGTCAGTGGGAGGACAAGGCTACCAACAAGAGGTGGTGACTGCACATCCTGTTGCTTTCCTGACCATGCCTCACACTCCATGGGACACCTGCTTTTTAAAGAAAATCTACTGTGCCCTCCTGCCTTGGTGACTGGCCTGGTACAAGCTGATGTCCCATCCCTGGAAAAGCCACTGTCCTGGGGTGCCCTCAGATGGCCACCCTCCTCTCCACTGCCCCAGCTCTGTGCAGTCCTCCCGCCCTGCGCCCTCAGAGCAGAAGCTCTCAGTACTCCTCTCCATGACTTCTCAGTCCACCACTCTGTAACCTTTGTGTGACCTCAGCCCAGCCCTACACAATCTCTGTGTGACCCCAGTCCATCTCTCCATGACCTCTGTGTGACCTCAGCCCGCCTCTATAAAACCTCTGTGTGAGCTCAGTTTACCTCTGTGACTTCTCAGTCCACATCCACGTGACCTCTCTGTGAGGAGTTTCTAAGACAAAAACCAACTTGAATTCCAAGGAGTGGATCCCAGTCAAGAATGCCTCTGGTCAGCATTCCACTGGCTGGTGAATGACTACGGGCTTGTGTGTTTTACAAAACGCTCAGGGTGGCCAGATGCAGTGGCTCATGCCTGTGATCCCAGCATTTTGGGAAGCCAAGGCAGGCAGATTACCTGAGGTGAGGAATTTGAGAACAGCCTGATCAACGTGGAGAAACCTCATCTTTACTAAAATTACAAAACTAGCTGGGCATGGTGGTGCATGCCTGTAGCCCAGCTACTCGGGAGGCTAAGGCAGGAGAATCACTTGAACTAGGGAGGCATAGGTTGCAGTAAGCCAAGATCGCACTATTGCACTCCAGCCTGGGCAAGGAGAATGAAACTCCATCTCAAAAAAAAAAAGCTCAGGGCACATGTATGATTTTGTTTTTTATGATTTTCTGTCTTAACCAATTTTATCAATTCACCAACTTCCAGTTGCACATGTCAGGTAGGAGAGTTGCTGTTCAATTTCTAAGAAACAACCATGAAAAGTTACAGAACACATACAGCATGATTCTAAAGATGCATAAAAAATTACCTATTCATCTCTGTATGTATCTATATTTATACCTGTACAGTTACTTACGTAAATTCCCTAAGAAAAAAAATCAGAAAGATACACATAACATGACTGTAAATGGTTAGCTCTGAGAAGAGATGAGCAGGATGGGGTGGTAGAGAAGGTCTTATATTTTATCTACATATCGTTTGAAAACTGTTTAAGACTTATATTTATGCATTATTTGTATCATTTTTAAAAGTCTTATTCCAATACAATGATGACCAAAATTAGAGATCAAAATGTGAACAAGTGTCTGAAGCAAGTGCTGAATGGGAGGGACTCTGGAGATGATTCCCGCAGTTTGGCTGGAAGAGCAGCCTCCGCTGAGCGCGTCTACTTGGAAGAGCCAGTTCTGGCAGCCTCAGACAGGAGAAAAGGACGACACCACAATCTCCATATCCCAGTATGCAAAGCTCCAATCCCCTTCCTTCTAAAAGGGTGCTAGCTCTAATTTCAGCATTATATAGTCTCAATATCCCACACAGTAGATTTCACCATCACCCCAAAAACCTAAGGCTTTAATCAAGTGTTTATGAGGCCAAACAAGCCAGGTACAGTGGCTCATACCTGTAATCCCGGCACTTTGGGAGGCAGAGGCAGGCAGATCACCTGAGGTCAGGAGTTTAAGACCAGCCTGAAGATCAGGTTGAGAAAGAGTTTTGCTCTTGTTGCCCAGGTTGGAGTGCAATGGTGCGATCTTGGCTCACTGTAACCTCTGCCTCCTGGGCTCAAGTGATTCTCCTGGCTTGGACTCCCAAGTAGCTGGGATTACAGATGCCCACCACCATGCCCAGCTAATTTTTTGTATTTTTAGTAGAGACAGGGTTTCTCCATGTTGGTCAGCCTGGTCTCAAACTCCTGACCTCAAGTGATCTGCCTGCCTCAGCCTCTCAGTGCTGGGATTACAAGAATGAGCCACTGCGCCCAGCCAGAATCAATTCTAAAACAATCTTCTCCAATGAAGTGCTCTGGAAACAAATGGACGTTTCTGCTCACCGTTGTTTTTTTTTTTTAATTGCATTTTAGGTTCTGCTCACCATTTTTTATTCCATCTGCCCCAAAACATAACAGTAGTAGGCAAGATTTAAACAGCTAGTGGAGCTGTGTCATGTGGCACCTGTGTTTTTGATAATCACAATTTCCGTTAAACTGCTATTTTGTGACTTCCTTTTTTTTCCTTCAGTGAAAATGAGTGCACTCTTCTGCATTCACATGGAACCATTCTGAGATTACAATCCTCCATCTTTTCTCTCAAATGGAAATTCAACGACCAACTAGAGGCTGTGGCACTGAACAAGGTGAAGAGCCATGTTAAAGCGCAAAAGCCAGGAGGACACTCAGGTTTGGCTGCAGTCCCAGGACATGGTCCATACCTTCCCACCCTCACACCAGCCTGGAAGCTGTAAGACAGGCCACGACTTCCGAGGCAGGCCCGGCATAGGGGTTTAAGAGGTGCTATCTATGGAAGAATCCCAAGCTGACCCCTAAGTGAGCCCTCAAGTAGAGGCTCTATTTACACCCTTTTATGAGTAGCCTTTTCTTTTTTTTTTTTTTTAAAAAAAGGCAGAGTCTTTCACTCTGTCACCCAGACTGGAATGCAGTGGCACGATCTCAGCTTACTACAACCTCTGCCTCCTGGGTTCAAGCGATTCTCATGCCTCAGCCTCCCGAGTAGCTGGGACTACAGGCATGCACCACCATACTCAGCTAATTTTTGTATTTTTAGTACAGATGGGATTTCACCATGTTGGCCTGCCTAGTCTCCAACTCCTGGCCTCGGGTGATCTGCCTGCCTTGGCTTCCCAAAGTTCTGGGATTACAAGCGTGAGCCACCACGCCTGGCTGAACATTTCAACAAACAGAAAACAGAGTAATTCCTCTATGTACACCGGAGCCTGGCTTTCCTTTCTGATGGATTTATTTTCTTCTCTGCAAAGCCACTTGATAAATCTAATAAGCACGTGCTAAACTTATGCCTCCGGGTCTGTGAACAATGTAGTAAGATTTCACTTTAGGTTTGACCTTTTCTAAATTCATTTACTCTTTAATTTTACAATTCTATGACCAAAAAAAGATTCATAGTTATTTGAAACAGGTCTGCATGAGAAGTGGGGGCGGCAGCAAGTAAAATACCCCAACCACTTTTGGGCTGAAATGCAAGGGTAGCCTACCACAGGCACCTCGCTCATCTTCCTGATCTCTCACCTTCACAGGTTGCTTGTTTGTAAATGCGAATGTCTGCTGGTGAAAGAATGAACACAAAAGTTGCCAGAAAAGAAGGTCCAGAATGGACCCACATGGGATAGTCCACTGATGTTTGACAAGGGCGCAAAGGCCACTCAATGGAGAATGGACAGTCCTTTCAGATGGCACGGGAACATCTTGACAACCGCAAGCAAAAAGCAAAGCTCCAGCTAAACTTCCACATGGTGCACAAAATTAATTCAAAGCAGATTATGGATTTAAATGTAAAACTATAAAACTTTTAGAAGAAAACATAGGGGAACATCTCTGTGCCCTTGGGTTAGGCAAAGAGTTCTTAGATGTCATATTAAAAGCACAAACCATAGAAGAAAACAGTGATAGACTGGACTTCATCCAAGCGAAAGACTGTCTTTCTGTGCAAGACAGTAAGTGAACAAAAAGGCCACAGGCTGGGAGAAAGCATTTGCAGATGGCGTATCTAACTGAAGACTTATATGTACAATATACCAAGAACTCTTTAAACTCAAGAAGAAGAAAACAGGCATAAGATACGAACAGGCACTTCACCAAAGATACACAGACAGCAAATAAGCACCAGAAAGACACTCGGCATCATGAGTCATCAGGGAAATGCGTCAAAACCACAGCACGAGGCCACTCCACACCTACTAAGGTGGCTCAGAAAGACAACCCCCAAACATGCCGAGTATGGGGAGCAATTGCAACTCTCCTGGAAGAGTGTGGGAGCTCTGTGTAGAGCCAAACACACACTCCCACCTCCTCCCGGGGACCAAAAACCACGCTCACACAAAAACCTGGAGGCAAAGCCCCGTCACTTCTTCATCAACACTAAAACACTGCAAACAGCCCTGGGCCCCTCCACTCTGAAGTAATAACACAGTACAGCACGTGGACACCATGGAACAGAACTCGGCAGGTAAAAGGGACAAGCTGCAGATCCACACGACAACACCCAGGAGGCTCAAAGGCACAATGCTGAGTGGGGACGCCCATCTCAGAAGGATACATGTCGTGATCCCCTTTAGACGGCTTTCTGGAAAAGGCAAAATTACAGGGAATGGAAAGCGGTGCAGAGGCTGGGGCAAGGTATGGGGAGGGTCAGAAGAGGATCTGGAGTGCTCCACATCTTGACAGTGGTGGCAGCTACACAACTCTATGAATTTCTTCAACTTCCAGGACTGTAAGTGAAGAGGCTAATCTATGAAGACTAAGCCCAGGATGATTCCAATGTGACCACACCACTCTACGAAGGGCGCAGCTAGAGAGAGGAAAGATCAGTGTCTGCTGGGGCACTAGGAAGCGACAGGCAGAGCACAGGGTGTTCAGGGCAGTGAACTGCCCCTGTGGGATACCCACGTTTCATTACCCATGTGTCCAAACTCACAGATGGCACAATGCTGAGTGGGCCTGTAAGTAAACTATGAACTCTGGGTGATAAGGAAGGGTCAAGAAAGGCTCACAAATTGTGATAAATGGACCACAGCAATGCAAAGTGTTAATAACACCTGTAATCCCAGCATTTTGAGAGGCTAAGGCGGGAGGATCACCTGAGGTTGGGAGTTAGAAACCAGTCTGGCCAACATGGTGAAACCCCATCTCTACTAAAAATACAAAAAATTAGACAGGTGTGGTGGTGGGTACCTGTTAATCCAGCTACTCGGGTAGCAGAGGCAGGAGAATTGCTTGAACCCAGGAGGAGGAGGTTGCAGTGAGCCAAGATTGCGCCACTGCACTCCAGCCTGGGCGGAAGAGCAAGACTCCATCTCAAATAAAGCAAAACGAAACAAAATAAACCAACAAAGTGTTAAATAACAGGGAAAATCATGTGTGGGGTAGGAGGGGTGTGGCTCTGTGCACAATTTTTTCTGTAAACTTAAAACTGCTCTAAAAAATAAAACATTTTAAAACAAACTTGTAGAACTGTATGACAAAAAGCACATACACAAAAAAACATGTTAAAATATTAAAGATAAATGGGTCGGGTACAGAGGATCATGCCTGTAGTATCACTGCTTTGGAGGGCCAAGTTGTGAGGATAACTTGAGCCCAGGAGTTTGAGACCAACTTGGGCAACACAGTGAAACACCGCCTCTATTAAAAAAAGGCAAGAAAGAAAAAGAATGTACACACCACACCACCTCCAACACTACCCCCAACTCTTCTCCACAGGGAAGAAGAGACATGACTTTACCCACAACGAGGGGCTCTCCTGCTGCAAAACTCTCCACTACCTTCCTGAGACACAGTGGGGGCTGCTGGAACCCCTCCTGTGCTCCTACGCTCAGAGCCAGGCCCGGCCCAGCCCTCCAGCCTCAGCTCTGCAACTTCCTCCCCTCCCCCCACCCCTCCCCTCCTGAGGCTTCCACGGCCCAGTTTCTCCTTCCCACCTTCCTTTCCCTGGGCCAGGTGGTTCTCCAACTCTGTGTGGTCCCCGCTCACCTCTTTAAGACCTTGGCCACCATCCTGGAAAAGCCTTCCCTAGATGACCTAGGCAGGTTCCCTTCCTGCCAGCTGCCATGTCTGCACCCATTTGCCATGTCAATTTCATGGTAACTTTCATCCCCAGTTACTGTACATGTCTACACGGCCCACAAAGGTGACCTGCTCAACGGACCTGCGTCAGCCGCCACAGCACAGCTGCCACCACTGCATAACCAACACCCATTCTTGTGCCAGGCCCACACAGGCACCCAGGCATTTCTAGAGCCAGTGAACATACTCCTCAGCAGCCCTTCTGCCTCAGATCTCTCCACATGTGCAGACAGAAATCTTTTCTTGCTGGTTCCATGTGTGCAGACAGAAATCCTTCCTTGCTGGTACCACGCTGTTCCAAACCTCTTCTCCATTCCTGACACCTCTCTGGAGGATGACAACTCGACAGGTAAGGCTGGGACCCAGAGAGTCAGGTGAGTGCAGTCAGGTCCCTTAGTGCTGGCTCCCACTCTTGCTGAGGCCTCACCCAGCACTCAGTCCAGGAGCTGGCACTGCCTTCACCTGCAATTTGCCAAAACCCTTGTCTGCTCAGGCAAATTCTCCATCAGCACTCACATCTGAGCTCACTCTTTTGCCACCTGCTCAGGGTTTTCTAGACAAACTGGAGTATGCCAGGTGGGCTACCTAGACACTGGCTTTAAAGGGCAATCAATCTTGCCATCCTGTTAACAGACTCACCGCCCGGGGCCACCCTCAATGTCATCTAGGGCCCCTCCACTGTGGAAGCACAGCAGAGAACAAAAGCCGTCACTCAGTCATGCTGCCTCCTCACCAACAGGCCCAAAACTCGGCTGGGAGGAGCTGCGGACACACGCCAGGGTCCCTCTTCATTTGGTTCTGAGTGGCAGATGGCATGACTGTAAATGGCACCAAGCCGTTGAGCATGCATGAGCATGCATAAGCTCATGACACGTTTCAACGCCACTGTCCCCACACCTGCTGCCTGGGAGGACGAGGTTGGAGGGGCGCTGCTGCACATGACACTGAGGACAGACAGGGCACAGACCCATTCCTGCTCCTTGCCCTTCACTTGGCAGAACCACATGAGAGTTTTTATTTCCCCAAAGAGGGAGTCTTCCTCTGTCGCCCAGACTGGAGTGCAGTGGTGCAATCTCGACTCTGCAACCTCCACCTCCTGTGTTCAAGTGATTCTTCTGCCAAGTAGATGGGATTACAGGCGCACGCCACCACACCCAGCTAATTTTTATATTTTTAGCAGAGACGGGGTTTCACCATGTTGACCATGCTGGTTTCGAACTCCTGACCTCGTGATCCACCTGTAAGGCCGGTTGCCTTGCTGGGAGCTCGGACGCACCCCTACCTCCTTTTTTTCCTTTTAAAAGCCCCGAGCAAGCTCAGACATGCTCGGGCATGTTTCCTTCTCCCTTGCTCGCACAACCTGGTCTTCCCTTAAAGAGCCCAGTATGCAAACAAGGTGCTGCAACCATAGCTTCTTAATAACCAATAGCAGCTAGGTCTTAACAACCAATAGCAGTTGAGTCTTAACAACCAATAGCAGGCAAGTAATTCCAACCAACAACAAGCCAAGTCCTAGGTCAAGGCCTGTAACTTACCCAATAGCAGTCTTGCTCTCCCACAACCAATCGAGCTGTTTCACTCCCTATAAAAACCCCGTCTAAGAGGAGTCCACGCGACTTCTCCGGCCCCTCCTGTCCGGACCGCAGAACCTCACCCGGGAGCCTGAATAAATTCCCTTGCATTGTATTATTTTGGTGCTGGCCTCAGTTTCTTCGTTTTATCCTCAGAAACAAACCTTACAAGTGGTGACGAAACCCGGGAGGAGTTGTAAGACCCCTCCTGGGGGAAACTGACTCCTCCACTCAACGCCGGACCGGGGAGCAGCCGTTTCACCACAAGGTAAGACTTCTGTTGCCCACTACCCCTCCCGCTGCTTGCCTCATCTCGTGGACTCCCTGCTTGCAATCGCGGCCACGTCAGGGACTCATTCTCGTTTCTCACCTTGGGCCCTGGGCCCCGTCCTTCTCGTTTCTCACCTTGGGCCCTGGGCTCCGGCCTCATCTCGAGGACCTGAGCATAGAGGAGACGTCCCTACACCCTTGTCTTCTCCCCGTGAGGGGTTTTTCAGGGTCACGATTTTGAGGGAGACATCCCCACTTTCCCGAACCCTCTCGTTCCTCATTTCAGGGTCAGGATTTTGAGGGAGACATCCCCACTTTCCTGAACCCTCTCGTTCTCGGTGCTCAGTAAGCACGGCCTGGGACACCTAGCCGCTCTTCTGACCACCT
>PVKP010017981.1:0-45043 GCA_004027715.1 Plecturocebus donacophilus
TTTTATTTCTATAAATTTTTTTTTAAAAAAAACACTTTTTCAAACTGACTCGAGATATAAAAATAGAGAAAAATGTTCCCAAAAATGTAATAGCCTTCTATCAATCCACAAGATGAAAGCATTCTGATCTTACAATATTTTAGCTTCAGTTACTAAAAGTGGCAGTTTTTAGTGTTCATATTAAGCTTGTATCAGAGCCCTTCTGCTAAGTCATTAAGAAAAAAAAATTATATTCAATTTATAGCTCATGATACTTTCCACTGACATCTTTGTAAGTTCACAGTCAAAAGGACTTTCTAATTCTATGGAATATTTTTCATGCAGTTAATATGTGGTAGTATCAGGTAACTGCAGGACATGATTACTTTAAAAAAAATAATAGCTTTGGCCAGGCACAGTGGTTCACTTCTGTAATCCCAGCACTTTAGGCATCTGAGGCTAGTGGATAGGTTGAGCCCAGGAGTCTGAGATCAGCCTGGGCCACATGGTGAAACCTGTCTACTAAAAGTACAAAAATTAGTCAGGTGTGGTAGTGCACACCTATAGTCCCAGGTATTTGGAAGGCTGAGGTGGGAAGATCGATTGAGCCTGGGAGGTTGAGGCTGCAGTGAGCTGCGATCACGCCACTGCATTCCAGCCTGAGGGACAGAGGAAGACTCTGTCTCAAAAGAAAACAAAACAAAAAAGCACACACACACACACACAAACTAAAAAAACTTAGCTGGGCATGACGGTGTGTGCCTATGGTTCCAGCTACTCACAGGCTAAGGTTGGAGGATCACTTGAGCTCAGGAGTTTGAGGCTGCAGTGAGCTTTGATCGAGCCACTGCACTATAGTCTAGGCAACAAAGTGAGACCCTGTCTCTTAAAAAAATAAACTTTTAACTTTTATGCTTAGGCTTAGATGCTTTAATAAACAGTGACTTAGAATTATCATGGGAACAGGGCCAGGTATGGCAGGTCATGCCTGTAAACCCAGCACTCTGGGAGGCCGAGACGGGCGGATCGTTAGGTCAGGAGTTCAAGACTAGCCTGGCCAACACAGTGAAACCCCTTCTTTACTAACACCACAAAAATTAGCCAGGCGTGGTGGCAGGCACCTGTAGTCCCAACTACTTGGGAGGCTGAGACAGGAGAATCGCTTGAACCCAGAAGGTGAAGGTTGCAGTGAGCTGAGATCTGGCCACTGCACTCCAGCCTGGACTGCACTCCAGTCTCTTCTTGAGACTGTCTCAAAAAGAAAAAAAAAGAAGGAAAAAGAAAGAGAAAAAAAGAAATATCAGAAGAACAAACTTTTGAAAGAGACATAAGTGAACTCTTCTCATCAAACCTTAACAGCTATCAATCACCATTACTATAAAACTGGTATCATCTCCAATCTTAAGAGTTCTTTTTTTAGATTTCTGGAAATTTTATCTTAGAATCACTAATCTTTGGTTGGCTTTTCTATTTCTACTTCATGTGGGCTACTAATCTAGTTGAAACTCTTATACCTATGGTAATTGAATCAATGGCTTTGCTAGTCTTTTAGGAAGCCCTGATCAACTAGGAATACGACCACTTATAATTGGCTACTCTCTTTTCTCTTACTCAACAAAAGCAAAACCAGGAGGCATGTGGAGCTGACCTTAAACAGCAACCATAGAGCTTTCCAACACTCTCATCAGCAGGAGTTGGTGCTTTAAACTCTTAAGAATTTCGTATGTAGTAGCATTATCCAGGTGTCATTGGACCCAATCACTAGGATTCATCCTTCGTAGCACTGTCCGACAATCTCTAATTTTACAAAAATACTCAAAAGAATGCATTAGAGCCTGGGCATGGTGGCTCATGCCTGTAATCCCAGCACTTTGGGAGGCCAAGGTGGGCGGATCGCCTGAGGTCGGGAGTGTGAGACCAGCCTGACCAACAAGGATAAACCCCATTGCTACTGAAAATACAAAACTAGCCAGGCGTGGTGGCATATGCCTGTAATCACAGCTACTCGGTAGGCTGAGGCAGGAGAATCACCTGAATCCGGGAGGTGGAGGCTGCAGTGAGCCGAGATGGCACCACTGCATTCTAGCCTGGGCAACAAGAGCAAAACTCAGTCTCAAAAACAAAACAAAACAAAATACACACACAAAAAAGAGTGCATCAGAAAAAGCTTTTAGGAAGATCCTTTTTATTCATATAGAGCACATTTTAAGACATTCAATTTTTTTTAAAACAAGAATTTAATAGGTTCCATGATAATGGTCAAATGAGCATCATTCCAATATAGTCATGTATATGCTGAATGGGTGTTAAATCATTTCACAATGGAAAGAATGTCCATCCATTTAAGAAAATCTTCAATACCAGTTTACAACAACAAAAGATGACAACAAAAACCTTTTCATATATTTAAAATTACTTGCTACTAACTCTCAATATATACTATATTGGAAAAATTGGTTGGAACTGACAGGCAATTTCATAGTAAGTTCCTAAATATAGCCTTGGGCCTCTTTGACACGTCTTGAGCTGGAACTATGATGAGTCATTCAAAAAGTCTTGCACCTAACAGGAAAAACTTTAATTGCACCCAGCTCTCCCTGGTAAGAATGGGCACAGCCCAAGAACTACTGGTTCCCTCCTGGCAAGAGCAGTTGAAAAAAATCAGCTGGGAGGTTGGTTGTGTATACTCCTTTTTTAAAATGTTTGGGCATTCACCCAGCCCTGTGGCTATGACATTCTTGGGCAGGGCATGCTGGTAGTGGAAACAGTGAAGGTTATTCAAACCACTAAATTCCCAGCTATATGGAAACTGGCTGACTTACCCCAAGCATGAGCTCTCCACCCTCTCCCTCACCACCTCCACCCCACAGCTAAAATATTAGGTCTCAGAATATAAATTACTTTAGGTTTTTATTCCACTAGGCTACTCAAAGTGAATGTTTTCTTTCTAAACCCCTAATGATCCTGATTTTGAGGACTGTATGGTGTTTATAATTATCAATGTATAAATTATTCAAATTATAAATATATAAACACAGAAACAAAGCTTCTCTATTAGAAGTTGGTCTGAATGGAGATGATACAGTGAGGGATTTTAGTTCATAGAATAACTTTATTATGAAAAAGTACTTCTAGGATCAAAAAAAATTTGGTGTTTTTCTACTATTAATATCAAAACAATCAATTGGCAAACACTTTTAGAGCTGAAGAGACTTCCTAATTGGAAGTGTGGGGCCACAAATATCTCATCTTAAAGCAGGAGAAGTAAATAGGCCTCATTTAATGCCAACACCAATAGCTTTGGAGTGAGGGCCCATAGCACCTTGCTGAGAAAGATTCTAAGGCCATGTTGGTGATTAGTGAAAAAGGCTGTTTTCAGCCATTAGTCCTGTCTGCCTAAAGGGTGGGAATACAGGCGAGGGCACACTTATCCTGTATTTGTCATTCCTAGGTTAAACTAATACAGTAATTAATTGAGACACCCAAATTTGAATGCAAAATCTGTCACTTAGTAGCTGATGCTGTGGGCAAATGGCTTATTTCCTTAAGTCTCAGTTTCTTAATGTGTAAAACAGGGATGATGAAAGTACTTAATTTTACAGGGCTTTTTTTTTTTTTTTTTTTTTTTAAGAGACGGGGTCTCGCTATGTTGCCCAGGCTGGAGTGCAGTGGCTATTCACAGGTGCAATCCCACTACTGATCAGCACGGGTGTTTTGACCTGCTCCATTTCCGACCTGGGCCGGTTCACCCCTCCTCAGGCAACCTGGTGGTCCCCCGCTCCCAGGAGGTCACCATATTGATGCCGAACTTAGTGTGGACACCCGATCGGCATAGCGCACTACAGCCCAGAACTCCTGGGCTCAAGCGATCCTCCCACCTCAGCCTCCCGAGTAGCTGGGGCTGTAGGCACGTGCCACCGCGCTACAGGGCTTTTTAAAAAAATTGTTCAAAAATATTTCAAGTGGGCTCTGGGACAAGATATGCGCTCTATAATAAACAAAAGCTACTACTATTATCATTCATCAATGATAATAAGCTTGTATCAGAGCCCTTCTACCAAGTCATTAAGAAAAAAATAATTATATTTAAATTAAGTTAATGGTTAAAAAAATTTTTTTAAAGCACTAAACCCTGGAAGCCTAACAAGATAAAAGTGAAGCTGTTGTAGCTGAGGTTTAGCTGAAGCCCAGGGCCCCACCTACTCTGCTCCAGACAGCCCAGAGAGGCATCTTCAAAGAGCCCCTAGGACTCCAGAGCACAGTTTGAAAATCCCTGAAGAAGGTTATTTAAAGGAGAAAACAATGCTCTTCTTTTGAGGTTCACTCTGCATTTGTTAGCAGGTTAGGCTTAAATAAGAAAGGTCATAGTCAGGGCAAAATGGCCAAATTTAAGGCAGAGGAAAATACACTATGAAGAAACTGTTCCTGGAAGTAAAGTATTCAAAATCTGGCAGTAAATTTGTATGGTTAACATTAGAATAACAATGTCAACATCGAGATTATTTTTAGCAAATAAAATAGGATTCCAATTTATTTTAGGTTATCTTGAAGATACAGTGAGTCTTTCAGCTTTGTCTTTATATCTAAAACATGGCTAGATTTAGTTAAAAGAATTTAGCCAGAAAAATAACTCCCAAGAGTTAGCCAAAGATCAGAAGAAAGTAAGGTAAAGGACTAAGCAGAAACTCAGAGATGAAGGCAAAGAATGTATGGAACACTCGTCAAGCACAAACGCAAAAAGGGAAAATAAAAAGCTCAAACAATGCATTCACTTTTAAAATTCATGTTATAAATAATTAAGTAGATTATTTAGATAACTCTCTACTAAAGAAAAAACAAAAGGTTTCTAATAGAGCCAAATAAATATACATGATCTGAATGATATCAATATAGTGTTCTGGAGATACTAAAAAAAATTATCCAATTATTCACCAACTTTACCTGCTCAAAGAAGTAAGGCCAGTTCATATGAAACTGTAGTTTATTCTGAAACCATTCTAAATCACATCGACAAATCATGACAACTTTTGCTTCAGAAATCTTTTCCATCTATTGTGCCTCATGAGAATCCCCTACTTTCCCTCTCCAATGTCCATGATAGTCACGTTCATGAGCTATAACTACTACTTCTCAGAAGTCTTTAAAAGCTTTCATCTCTGAAACTGAAATATACAGGCCTTAAATATATGCCATGTTCCAATTATTAATTCCATAATAAAAATGCTTTAAACACACTTAAATTATTATGATGGGACTCAATTACACAGTACATCAATCTTTAACTTCAATTGCTTGTGATTTTTCTTTAATGGTACAATTAGGTTTTCTTTCTGTGAATGGATATTGTTAAAAAATAAAACTGAGTAGTCTGGGCGCGGTGGCTCAAGTCTGTAATCCCAGCACTTTGGGAGGCTGAGGTGGAGGATCAGAGTTCAAGACCAGCCTGACCAACATGGAGAAACCCTGTCTCTACAAAAAATGCAAAATTAGCCAGGCATGGTGGTGCACGCATGTAATCCCAGCTACTCAGGAGGCTGAGGCAGGAGAATCGCTTGAACTCGGGAGGTGGAGATTGCAGTGAGCTGAGATCATGCCACTGCACTCCAGCCTTGGCAACAAGAGTGAAACTCCATCTCCATCTCAAAAAATAAAAATAAAAAATAAAAAAATGAGTCTCTTTCTTTAGCATATATAAATAACACATTCTGCATTTGCAATACCTCATTAGTCATCTCCAACAATGAATTATGGTGATAAAGGAGGTACTACTTTTAAAAATATGCCACTAAAAAGGACATTAATTACAGTACAATACATTGGAAACATTCTCAAATCTGATTTTTCAAGTTATTTACATCACAGATGCAGAAAATAAACTTCTACAGTGATAAACCAGCTAATGCATATTTATGAATTTTCTGCTTGCAAAAAATATTGTGTGTCTGCATCATTTGCACTTGGTTTCCCAACATTTAGAAGTCTTGAGTCACACCAATACTATAAGGAAATGGCTTACATTAAACATAAAACTTATAGCAAATTGGCATGACCCTACTAAGTGATAAATATTTAAACAGTAAAAACATTCCTTTGTCACGAGTATCAATCAATTGCTGAAAATGGCAATAAAATGAATCACCTAGACAGGCAGGATGGTCTTAGGATTCTCAGCTCTCTTACATTCGTAGATTTTACACCAATAGAATAATAACATATATGGTGGTAGCTTTCAAACAGCACACAATAAGCCTTATAAAATGTATTTGGGGGCCAGGCTCGATGGCTCACACCTGTAATCCCAGCACTTTGGGAGCCTGAGGCAGGTGGGTCACCTGAGGTCAGGAGTGTGAGACCAGCCTGACCAACATGGAGAAACCCTCTCTCTGCTAAAAATACAAAATTAGCTGGGCGTGGTGGCACATGCCTGTAATCCCAGCTACTTGAGAGGCTGAAGCAGGAGAATCGCTTGAACCCGGGAGGCGGAGGTTGCAGTGAGAAGAGATCGAGACATTGCACTCCAGTCCAGGCCACACTGCAAGACTCCGTCTCAAACAAAAAAAACAAAACCATTTGCATGTTTATTATTAGGGAATAATTAAATAATTTAATAATAATATTTTAATAATTATTAAATTATTTGATAATGATTATTAATATTTAATCAATAATTTAATTATTGATGATTTAATTAATATTTAATAATAATTATTAAATAATTTAATAACAATTAAATTAGGGAATTTCCTGACTCATGTTTTTTAAGTTCAAAGATATGCTAATGAGCATTAATTACTTTTAGGATGTAAATTAGTTAATGACAATATTCAAATTCTTCCGTCTTAGTGACAAAACTACACTAGACATATACTCATGTTTTTCAAAATAAGGACAGTATAAAAATAACAAAGTAGCTATAATTATGAATCTATCCAGTTTTAGCTAAAGAGGACAAATGACGGGCTTGAGGGACTTGAAATTTTACAAGAATTTAATAATAAATAAATATTGAAATATTCCTCATTTCTTTTAGACTATAATCTAAAATGCAATGAAAGAAAAGCTTCTCATTTTCCATGTAATATGTTTTCTAAAGGAATTGCATAATTAAATGTATGAATGTTAAAATTACACTGCCTTAAGTCAATTATGAAATTCTTGAAAGCCTGGGATTAGCAACATTTACATTTTTATATCAAACTGCAAACTTAATCTTAACATAGGATTAAACTTGCCTCTCCAAGATAAGTGTTATACCAGTGCCAGCAAATTAATATCCTAGTTTATAAAAAATAATTCTAGTTGCCTCTAAAATCTCTTTTTGGGCATCAATTTTTTATATCAAATATTCAATTCTTAGTCTTAAAATGGAAAGTAGGCTGGGCTCTATGGCTCATGCCTATAATCCCAGCACTTTGAAAGGTCAAGGTGGGTGAATCACCTGAGGTCTGAAGTTCGAGACTAGCCTGACCAACATGGAGAAACCCCATCTCTACTAAAAATACACAATTCGCTGGGTATGGTGGCGACTGCCTGTAATCCCAGCTACTTGGGAGGCTGAGGCAGGAGAATGGCTTGAACCTGGGAGGCAGAGGTTGCAGTGAGCCAAGATCACAACATTGAACTCCAGCCTGGGCAACAAGAGTGAAACTCCAACTCAAAAAAAAAAAAAAAAAAAAAAGTCAAACATTCAACTGAAAAAGGGTAAACAGCATGGGTTTCTCACATTATTCTTACGGGGTGTGGTGGCTCACACCTGCACTTGAGGCCAAGGTAGGAGGACTGCATGAGGTCAGGAGTTGGACATCAGCCTGGACAACACAGTGTAACCTTGTCACTACAAAAAAACAAAAAAATTAACTGGGAGTGGTGGTGCATGCCTGTAGTCCCAGTTACTCAGGAGGCTGCGGCAAAAGGATCACTTGAGCTTAAGAGTTCAAGGCTACAGTGAGCTACAATCCGAGCCACTGCACTTTAGCTTGGGCAACAAAGCAAGATCCTCTCAAAAGAAAGAAAACCTAGAGTACTGTTTTTAAGATCCTAAGCACTTCTCTCTCTCTTCCTATCTCCACGGTTACATAAAACCATTATGTGGTAGGCTCACACTTAATCTGAGTGGCTTCAGGGGATGGAATGATTATCGAACCGAAGTTGTAGAGAGGCAGATTTTCACCTGCCGCAATGAAGGGACGAACTAATAGGACCGCAAGATAATATGACCCGTTAGATGAGGTAGTAGTGGCAGGTGAACATTTACTGCATGAGTTCAAGCAGAGGCTGGATAAAGTACAGAGTGTTTGTTTCTAACATTCCTTCAGCTCTAAGATTCTATTGATCCTAGTTAACAGAGACACATACATGTTGATGAGACATGACGAAGTCAGCTAGACACCACCTCAAAGTGTTCGCATGGCTGGCAGGCATTAAATATCTTCAGAAAAACCGAAGTTATAATTTTTCTAAAAGTGACTTTACTATGCAACATCAGCCCATGGTGACACTCCCTATAGTAAAATGTAAATCTAAAGACCTTGAAGACCTCTAACAGAAACTAAAGAACTGGGACCCAAATTAGGATTGTGATTGAATATCCATCATGCACCAAGCAACAGTGCATGGTATCATTTACATGTTTGCAAGCTCCAAAGAGATCAGGGATAAAAGTTATCCGAGTTTGAGCCACTGTGATCAATGGAACGGAATAACACCAATGGAAAGAACAATGGGAAAGAGTGCCTAGCCAGGAGGATCACTTGAGCCTAAGAGGTAAAGGTTGCAGTCAGCTGAGATCACTGCACTCCAGCCTGGGTGACAGAGTGAGACCCTATCTCAAAAAAAAAAAAAAGAGAGTGCCCAACAAAGAAATAGGGGAATATCAATGCTTTCAGGATCAAATTAGAGGAGTGTTATCTCAAGGAAACTAGTCATTAATAATGCTAAATGCTGCAGAGTCGGGTGTGGATTTGACAATTAGTCACTAGGGGCCTTCTGAAGGGTAGTTTTACTAAAATATTGAAGACAGAATATAGACTGCTATGGGTTGGACAGTGCATGGAACGCCCACATAATATTAAGTCGTTATGTTTTCCTCAGAGTTATCTTATATCTCTTTCCTGATTATATTTGACATTCTTGATGGGACAGGATCTCATTAAACAGGAAGAATAGAACCTTTTTCTACATCCCTTATAATCAAACTACTTCTGATTAATATTAGCCTTAATGTTACGGGAAAACTGCTGAACAATTTAGATCAACGTTGAACTTGTGTTTTAAATAGAAATTTTCTGACTCTGAAGAGTTGTGCTCAACACTGAATTTGTATGTTTGGCATGTACTTACTGAGAGTCTACTGTTGCATCCAAGTGGGCAACACAAAGAGTACAAGAAGGTCCTCAATTAGGGCTTACAATGGGGAATCAGTGTGTCTGAAACAATAACATAAAGGTTTATTATTCAGTTTCACGGTCTTTAGTCTTGGGAGCCTACTGGGGGCTTGATGAAAAGCATTTTTCAGGTCAGCTATTTTGACTCACAAACTTAGCATTTTCAAGCTATGCCCAAAATGACTGACAAATCTAATTACTGACCCTTTTTTATGAATGTAGATATTAATCAAAGATACCCAACTTTCGAAAGGCTACAGAAAGTCTATGTTATAGAGCTCAAGGTTGAAGCATGATTGAAAGTGAAAGGCTCTTTTAACATAATATGGCAACAACAGGGTCTAAATTAGCAAATTATTTTTATCAGCAAGTGAAAGTCTCCTTTCATGAAGTTCTGAATGTTATTTCTGAGTAAGATGTATTATTTATTTCTTTCATCTAGGAACCAGGGTGTTGTGGCGGGGCAGGGGTGCAGGGGGAAATGCCTTGGGTACTGAGATATGGTGTAACTAAATTCTTATTAAGATCTTACTGTTTAATTCAAGCTGAAATCGTAAGGTATTCTTTGCAGCTAAAATGCTGCCATTAAAGTTAAGTCTCTACTACTCAAGATTTGTAACTCTAGAAAGGAATAATTCGTTGATGTTAGGAAGGCACATCATTCTTCAGTGTATGTATTACAGGGACAAGGTGTGGGGGAAGGGGAACCTATGGATCAGGGGTCAGCAAACTGTGGCTTGCTGCCTAATTTGGTAAATAAACATTACAATACAGCCTTACAATCCACTTCCATACTGTCTATGGCTGCTTTTGTGCCACAACAGCAGAGTTAAATAGTTGTCATAGAAACCTTATGGCTCACCAAACCAAGAAGTGTCCGGTCCCTTATAGAAAGTTTGGTGATTCCTACATGTATCAAATAATTCTAAAAAGCAAAATACACTGCATATTCAATAGGCAATAGAAATATATCCAGAATGATATACACCAGACAATTAGAATTTTAAACACTTATTAAACATTTGATATATTAGGAGATTAATTTTGGATGGTGTAAATACGATATGCTTTTTTAAATTAAAAAAACACATTAAAGCTGGGTGTGGTGGCTCACGCCTGTAATCCTAGCACTTTGGGAGGCTGAGGTGGGAGGATCACTTGAGGTCAGGAGTTTGAGACCAGCCTGGCCAACATGGTGAAACCCCGTCTCTACTAAAAATAAAAAATTAGCCGGGCATGGTGGTGCATGCATGTAATCCCAGATACTCGGGAGGCTGAGGCAGGAGAATCGCTTGAACCCGGGAGGTGGAGGTTGCAGTGAGCAGAGATTGTGCCACTGCACTCCAGCCTGGGGGACAAGAGCAAAATTCCATCTCAAAACAAAACAAAACAAAAACACATTAAAATTGAATACAGAAAAAAAAAAAACTGAATACAAATACTTAGGCTGTCACTTTCCTTGAAAATACTTACAGATGCTGATTTCATCCTGTAAGGTGATTTTTTTCTCTACTCCCCTGAAAAAAAGTGTGAAATGAACATTAACCATTAAGTACCTGCAATTTTAGTGAACTGCCTTACTGGACAGGAAAACTCTAGGTCTTTAAACACTCTCCATTATCTACGCCCCTAAAATGGTAGGTAGACTGTATTGTGTCACTTTCCCTGAGTACACACCAAGTCTTCTAAGAGCTTTTCAGATCTACAGACTTATCCAATATCGCTGATGGAAACAAGAAGCACTTAAGAAATATCTTATCCTAGAAAAAGATGTAACTGTCCAACACTAACATCTTTCTATGCTTGCCAATTAATATCAAAATGTCAAGCATATGCCAAAATTAACAGTTAACATCTTTTTCCCAAAAGGATGCAGTGCATTTTTAAGGTGAAAATATTATTTCCCCTTTTATTATGTTGAAAGGGGACAATGTAAAGTGCTGTCTGTATGCATTCTTAACTTAATCTGCACTATTTCACATTTGTCTTTATCCTGCTACCTGTTACCCCTCCCACACACTCCTGCTTGTAAAAATACCTGATACAAGGCCAGGTGCTTGGACCTGTGAGGTAGGGGTTGTGGTGAACTGAGATCACACCATTGCACTCCAGCCTGGGCAACAATAGCAAAACTCCATTTCCAAAAAAAAAAAAAAAAAGCTGACACAAAGGGCCTTTTTGGTAAAATTTCCTATTTGTCTAATTTTTCACCTTTCCCCATCCCAACTGACTTGCAGTACAGTAATAATTGAGACCACTATATACTCTATGGTCTCATTATCCATCAAAGGGCCTACCCATTTTCTCACAAGTGGGTATTCAATGTGTATCTGTGGAATGCATGTATGACCAAAGAGGAAGAGTCCACAGAATGAAACAGGAGCTCACATTTCAGTGTGGTACAAGTCACCAGGAGCAATGAAAGACCAGCACAGACCAGGGTGCCGGAGAGTCAGCCACCTTCAAAAGGCAAATACAGGGCAAAAACTTAGAATGATTCCTGGCTCCAAAACACTGCCTTCCATCTAATCGAAGACTTTAGTAAAAACATCTTTATGCCTATGAAATAATTAAACCCATTATTTTTAGGCAAATATACGACTACCAAAACCATACCTACACATGTAAAATTTTAGACTTCGCCTTAGGTAAAGTTTTAAAATACTTTCTTCAAATTTCCTTTGCTATAAATGAGGATATGACATAGAACTAGTACTCTGGGATGCTGATTCAATTCCTACATTTGCTATTATTTGGAATAGGCACATTTTATTAACGATTTAGGTGACAACTACTTGAAAAACTAGTGTGGCAAGATCTGCCTTGGAGAATTACCCATGTCTGTACATAAATGCCACCATCCCAGTTTAGAAATCCAGATGCCACAAATATCCAAGGAGATTATAACAGGGGACAGGTGGACAGAGATACTAGCTTCACATTACCTTTTACATGAATACATCTTTCATATGGCAAAACATAAATGCCAAAACCCAGTATCTCTTCACAACAATCATATTGGCAACTAAAACATCAGGTCATTTTAGAGTAACTTTATTGATGTATCGTTGCACTCTACATCAACACTCCAACAGGGCTTTTCTTCTAGTTTTTTTTTTTTCAAATATAGACCGAATGTTACACATTTAAATGTTAGTGGTGTATATGCCAGACATTTTAAAACAAATACTTGGTGGCAAATGGCTAATAATCCTCACTAAATATTGTTATGGAGATGGTTTAAGTAAAAAAAAAAACCACAAAGGCCACTTTTGCATTGAGATCTCTATTAGTAATATTTGCACTAGGTTGGATTTGGTCATTACATCTTGCAGTAAAACATTATCTACTAGGGTATGTATCCAGGGAAAGGATACCAAAGGCTCAGTGTGACACCATATATCATATGCTTGGCAACATCAAATAACTAAATGAAATTGGCTTGATAGCTATATGCATAGGATAGTAACATGAAAAATCCTTCAAGTTGCTAGTGCCTTTAGTCACTCACTCAGTAAATACTTTTGAGCACAAGCTATGTGCCAAATACTATTTGAGTGTACTTTGGAATCTTCTGATTTCAAACTTTTCCCTAATCTCAAATATTTATTGAATGAGTTTGGTACAGGAAAAATACTGAAATGGAAGTTCAGGAGTCCCCTGGGTCCTAAAACTGACTGGAGTTACTGTAGCAGCCTCTCTGGGTATGCTTCATTAGACCGTCTCTTTCAACCTAAGTAATTCTACAATAATCTTGAAATCATTTTATGTATTATCTCACCGTTAGGACCTGTGCCAAAAAGACTGTGTTGTTTAGATTTCACTAAGATTCTAACACATACCTAATTACACTTGGAAGATTAGCTTTTTCTTATTGTCAAATTTAAGACTGGACGTGGTGGGAAAAAATAATCTAGCTGACAGTAAGAAGGCAGTATTAATAGCAGGTAAGGTGCCATGCATTATCCAATCTGTAATATTTTTCATTCACTTTATAATTAGATGAATACATTTCCTATAGTTCACTCTTAAACTTCAGAGGGACAGTTATGTCACTGTCTAAATTCTCAAGTACCTTTAATTTTCTTACCTAAACATAGATCCAATAATTCAGTTTCCTACACCTGCTCCCAAACAATGGTCTGTGGTTATTTGTGGTGAAAAAGTAGCTCAGGTAGTGATTTTTTTCTATTAAGCTAAACTTGGTGTCTAAATTCTTGATTTCCTAAATTATGTCCTTTTTAGTGTCAAAACATCCTTCATCCAGTACTTATAAATACAAAATTTTAACATTTTAGAATTTTGTTGACTAAGTAAAACAAAAAGTAACTACAAGGGTCCCAAGACCTAAAGAAACTAAAAAACCCAACTCTAAAATAGAAATGTTTCAATACTGCCGTAGCCAAAACGATTAAGTAATCTCTTTCACTTTATGTAGAGAGTGGTAGACCATTTTCTGAAGCAGTCCACTTCATCTTTGGATAATTAAAAACCAGTTTTAAATCTTGAGCCAAGGGTCCCAATCATGACCTCTTAGAAACACAGAGTAAGTACTCTTACTTACTCATGCCTCATGACAGCTCTTCCCATGTTTAAAGATACTAGGCATTATAATGCTGTGTGGGTTCCCTTTATTGGGCCGTTCTCCAAACAAAATCAAAGAACTCCTATTTCCCTAAGTAAAGGCTGAATATCTGGCCACTTCTGATTTCCTTTGCTCTAACTTTGAAATAACCTAAAAAGCTATGTTTTCTCTATATTAATAAAGTTTCAAAGACTTTATAACATCACATAATTACTTGTATCAATCAGTCCACAAATATACAACTTGGGATGAAGCAGTTTACCTTTGCTTTTCAACCCATTTCCAAGCTTATGCACAAATGTAAATTACAGGGGAATTTTTACTATTTCCTAAAACTTGTAGAGAACGTTAAAAGATACACTGACTACAAATCACCACTATTAATTAAAGCAGATTCACCACTATTAATTAAAGCAGGATTACTTGGAGGTAGTTTGTCATTTACGTATTTTCATATAAAAACATACAAATAAACAAAAAAACCCTTATTCTATAATTCAAACTTGTAAGCCTGAAGTACAAAGATATCTGAATTATACGTAAGTCAAAGTTCATCAAGGTGTTCTCCTTACCCCAGTTAGTCTAAATTAGTACACTTGCAAAGAAATCTGAATTAAATGTCAGTCAATAAAATTCACAAAGCCAGAAGCAGTTTAGTGCTCACAAGTTTATATTTTTAGGTTTGATAAAGATTCTTGTGTATTTTCTAAATACACAAACAAAACAGTTTCAGAAGTTTACATACATGTCTTAGGACACTTATATTAGGTAGGTAATTTACATTTTAAAAAGTTGGTCTTCGTAAAAGATCTTCCCAAAGAGCTTTTACAAACAGCAGGCAGAAGTGTTCTTTTATGTTTACAGTGTTCAAAATGCTGATTCTCCCACTACATAATGGCTTCAACCATTGCTCTCAACCCAAAATGTTCTCAATAGCTAGTGTACTTCAAATTTAAGTACCCAATGTCATAAAATTCAGGGCTAGAAAACGTCTTTTGAAGTGTGCTTATCCCTAACACATATTAAACTATCTAGAATTCTTCAACTTCAGTTGAAAGCAGGGATACAGCAGGAAAAAAAAAAACAAAACAAAAAAAAACAACTTTCCATTTTACATACTAAAGTGACTAAACATCTGTTAGTTCGAAGTGTGGAAATTATGTACCGTAGTTAAGTTTAAGGATCTGGGTGACTGAACGGCACAAAAACTGGGGTTTATATCTAGTTCTTAAGATAAAAAACCATCCTTTTATAAAATTAAAATGCCACAGCCAGTTAAGAGCATGTGCTACATTGATGTGTCTTAATATAGTCAAAGTGACAAAAAAGAGTAGTAGTAAGGAAATTTGTTGGGGGGAGGAAAGACACTCAAAATTCTAAACATAAATGTCTATAGGAAATATATAAATCCACAGACTCCTTTAAAAGCTGAAATTCTACAAGAGTTGTTTATAATGAGGCAGCAATAGAGCCTCCTTGAAAGAGTACGGGCTTCAGAATCAGACGTGGATCGCTTCTCGGCCTTTTGGCTAAGATCAAGCGCAGAATCAGACGTGGTCAAGTCCCAGCTCTATCACAGCTGTGTTAAATTAGCCAAGTTTCTGAATTTCTCTGAGTCTTTCCTCTATACAATGGAGACAATTAGCACCTACCTTATAGAAAATTAAGGTAAAATCATGTATACAGCACAACGGCAAGTGTGGCACTCAAAAAAAAAAAAAAAAAGACTGGTAGTTTTTTGAATCATTTTTCAGAAAAATGAATCTAAACCCTTCATCCTATGTTCAGAAAATCCTAAAAAATATAAATAATGCTTAAGTTTCAAAATTTAAGATTTTTAAAAACCTATTTTCCATCACACATTCCCCCATGAGATACTACTCCAGTCATATTCAGGCCATTTATACCATTTTCTATTCATATAAATGCCCAAATCCTAATCCTTTCATTTCCCATTTTCTCCTTCCTTTCTCCCCCCTTTTTTTTTTATCCTTTTCCTCTTGGTTCTTATCTATTATTAAACAACTTTAAGATGTGTTATGTACCTATTATGTACCAGTGTTCTAAGCACTTTACATGAATTAACTCATTTAGCTCACTGTTCTCCATTATTAGGATGGCTGTGACTAACCCAGCTAGTGTTTTCCCCCAATTTCAGAGCTACTCATTACTGCTCAGTTTCCCCTTCCTATAATGTTTCCTTTTAAAACTCTTAATTCCTAGTGTGCTAAATTTAGCAAAATATCTAGTAAATAACAAAAATGAACAGGGGTCCATATGGAAGTATCTGTCTCTGAGAACTCTAAGAAATAATGCACGATCTTGATTTATGAGATGGTCTGTAACTACAGAATTAATATGAAAAAGTTTTACACTCTTCTTCATTAAAATTAAAAGCTCTAAAATACTTTCATTTGAAATATAAATTACAAGAGACAACTTCGCCAAATGTGTAATATAATTCTGCCAGAGATCCACAGACAAAACTATGAGTATTCATTCCATTGTTACCTCTGAGACCAATCATAAGTTCTTGGTATCTATCAACTTCCTAAAATTGTACTGTAAGTCAGAAAAAGAATATACTTAAAAAAATAGAAATGTCCAGTAGTATACCTTAGTACTAAAACTATGTTTTAAAAAGATCTAGATGGGAAAAGGCAGTCCCTCAAGATCATGAAACAAAATAACTTAGGCAGTCAGCAAGTAGAAAAATCTGTCAATTCTGTTTCTGGTAAAATGTTTACTTCAAAGAAATTTAATAGGCTGAGGCTAATATATTCAAGAGTATAAACACTTTTCCTTTGGATTACCTAAAAAACAAAGTTTTAAAGTATCGTATTTCAACTGACTAAAAATATAGCCAAATCTGTCACAACACAACATAAAAGGTAATGGACAATTATAGAATATTTTAAATTAACAGTAACAAGCCATCTACATCAAACCTTATTTCCAACTAAAACCAAACAAAAGCACAACAATCCCGTAGTGTACCAAGTGTGTATTTCAATTTACTGTATGCAATCTAACAAAAATTTGGTCATAATTTACCAGATATACATAAATGATTTAAGTAGTAAAAGAAATTCAGCTTCAAGAGAATAAGTTCATATTCTGAGGAAAAGTAAAAGTACATTAAGAATATAAAGCCAAGTCCAGTTTCTATGCAATAAGTGAACTGTAGTCTAATAAAGCAGATTTAGGTGATTTTTAGATATATACTTTTTCTTTAATATATATTTATATATAGACAGATCTACCAATTGTAAACTAGTTTATTTAAAGGAAGGGATAAACGGGATGAAAGAAGTCTTTATACTATACTTACATATTCACAAAGAACATTTTACATTTAAAATACTTTTTCATTCATAGTATCTTTGCCCAACTAATTTCTACCAGAAATACATTTTACTCATTTGTCTAGAACATTAAGATGTACTCATCCGTTTTAAACAAAAATCAAACCAAAACTATTTTGTATCTGTCTGGTTTACAGTTATGTAGAAACTACAATATAGATGACAAAAGCTGCATCTAACCATGTAACTGTAATTTATCTTTGATTTATCCAAGCAGAAACATCACTGTCTAACAATAAACCATTATTCTACTGAAATCAGAGACAATGATAAAGCTTGTCTCTTAAAAAACATCAACTTTTCAACTTTGATCAGATGGAGCACCAAAGGGATTATATATCTGTCAAAGCATCTTTGCAATTTTTTTTCCACATAACTAGCATAATTTAGTTACCTGATATAAAATAGGAAAATATACTCAATTTTTATTTAAAAGAAAGCTGAAAATATGACATCCCTTAATCTTATATAATATACAATATGCTCATAATGTCATACATGTTAATATGTGAAATGCTGCTGAGAGTTCCACAATCAGCTAATTCATGTCACCAGACTAAGTAAATCTGACAATTTCACCTCAATGTCACCCCTTTCTACCCTGAAGAATTCAGTTTATAGAATAATAAAGCTTCTCAGTATTTTATTTGTATGATTTCTGAGGCTGTGGAATCATGGTGACTACTATAAAGACTATATCAAAGGTGAGTGACTTCAAGGAACAGAAAAAAAATGAGTTATTGATCATAATTTCCAAACAATATCCCAGTAAGTATAAAACAATAGGAGAATGCATATTTTGTGTTAATTTTAATGACAAAAAAGACACGGGGGTAAAAACCTGGTATTTCACTCATATTGCATAACAAGCTAACCAAACTGGACATGGTGGATAAATTATAAAACAAATCATTTTAATTATTTCTATGATTTTTCTTTTCATTAGGCCTTTCAAATAGGACTGAGGTATAGTACACTGGCAAAAATAAAGAGGCAAAAAAGAATAGTGCCAAGGTAACAGATACCAAAAACCGAATACCATATCAGAAAACATTATAGTAACCATTTATCAGATTAGAGCAGCAGAAGAAAGTTACTTCTAAATCATAATCATTTTAGTGGTATTTGTCAACTTCGCCACGGTAACTTCGTAACATCATTCTTCATTTGTGAAGTAGTAAAATTCATGTCAGAAAGGAAGGGGGGAAACGGAGGAAGTCAGTTAATTCATTCCAATAAATTACCTCTCCAGTTCTTATAAACATGCCCATCAGCACAAAATTGAGAAATAATACCTAAGACTAAAAGAGACTTGGTTTAAGTTATGAAGCAAATTAAAATGGAAAAATACAAGAAAATAGAACCAATGGGGTTGAAAAAGCCCCACACTGAAAATCTGTATTAAAAAAAATAAAATTAATAAAAATAAAAATAGAAACAAAACTCTACTAGTACAAACTAGCCTGAGTGGTTTGATGGACAAAGTGATTGGGTCAATTGTCACTGTACTTCCATAAATGGATTTTCTCCACTCATGTTAAAGTAGCACATCAATGTAAGCTCTTTAAGGATTATTTTCAGAGGACCCAAATAGTTACTGTATATCGTATAAATAAAAAATATTTTACTTTGATAACTGACTATGTGGGGACTCCATGTAATCCAACCACATGGTTGTCTGCTGTATAGTCCTGTGCAAATATTAAAAAAAAATTTTTTTTTTGCTATAAGGCTTTGACCCTACAGTTTTCACAGCAACATAACTACTATCCAGCATGTACCATTATTTTGCAAGCCTTCAAGTTCAACAATCCAAATTGTCGATTCATATTAGGTCCAAATGCAGCATCCTTGAGGAGTATAGCAGGTCAGTTAATCATCTAGAGACATACAAACTTCTCCTGATTCATCCCATCGAGAGGGATCATTCTGATCTTCTCCATCATCAACTAGCTCTTCATCAGCTTCTCCTACTTCATTCTCCTCGTATTCTTCATCCCGAGGGAATTCTGTATCCTGTCCCTGATCTACACCTTCTTGCCCTCCTGGTTGTGATTTATCTGCACAGTCTACACAAACACCGTAACGTCGAGATCCATGTCTTATTCCAACACTGGCTGCTAACATGAAGATCTTCTTACACACCATACATTTGTATTTTTTATCCTTTTTATGCACCTAATTGAAGGGGGGAAAAATCCAATATAAGGATATTATATATAACAGAATGCATTTGACCCACTCAAACCACACATTTAATGAGTAAATACCACTGTGTCTCTGTAAAAAGCTCATTATCAGTTCCTAAGTCAAACTCTTTGTTTAAAGCAATTTAAGAGACAATCTTCCTTATATTCACAATTAACTATTTAAATCCCTTTAAACTTCACTGACTTGAATATAGTTTATCTCAAAGATCAGATGTATTTAAAGTTACTTACCAGGGAATGTCTTTTTACATGTTCTCTTCGGGTAAACAGTTTTCCACAAATATCACAGCTAAATGATCTCACTCCTGTGTGAATGAGCAAGTGCCTTTTTAGTGTTCGTCTGTATTTGGCTACATAGCTACAGTGAGGGCATTTTAACTTGTTCATGATTAGAGATGATTCACCTACGAGAATTAACAAAAAAACAAAGTGCTTATTATACATTAAACAGAAAACTTGCTATCAAAACTTATTTCTATCCCTGAGAACAGCAATTGACATGGAGCTACTGCTATTTGGTTTTTTAAAACTGCACAATATGCAAGCTTTCAATTGTTAACAGTTATTTAGTAATTCTGTATTTATTTAGTTGACTAATACTTGCCATTTTCCCAAGTTTCTTGTTTTGGCCAAGATTCTGGCAATAATCCATACTTGAAATCATTTGAAGCACCTGGTATCAATCCATACTTGAAATCATTTGAAGTACCTGGTATCAATCCATACTTGAAATCATTTGAAGGACCAGGCATCAAACCATATTTGAAATCATGTGAAGTACCTAGTACAAGTAAGAATTCTGAATTAATAATGGTAATAAGTATCTGTCTCTTCGTTAAGAGTCAGAAAACATATATATCTTATGAGCATTATAACTTCATAATGAGTTAAATAAAACTGTATTTTAGTCTAACATTGAGATGTCTTCCTACTTTATTATCACAATAAAACAAAATACTATTCAACTATAGAAGAAATTAAGTTAAAAAATCCTGGACCAGGCACAGTGGCTCATGCATGTAATCCCTGGACTTTGGGAGGCTGAGGCAGAAGGATCGCTTGAGCCCTGGAGAAGTTTGCAACCAGCCTGGGCAACAATGAAGAGAAACTCCATCTCCATCTATACAATTTTTTTTTTTTTTAAATTAGCTGGATATGGCGGTGTGCTCTCTAAGTCCCAGCTACTTGGGACAATCATTTGAGCCCAGCGGTTGCAGTGATTCAAGATCACACCACTGCCCTTCAGCCTGGGTGACACAATGGCACCCTGTCTCAAAAAAATAAAAAGTGGGGGGAAAGAAAGAAAATAACATGAACATAACTTAATCGTGTAGATGCCACAAGAAATTACCCTTTTAAAGGATGGGTATATTCATACTACAACTCCTAAGAGTTGCTTTTTCTAACTATTCTATCACTTGAGACTGTATCACCCTGAAGACCAGCTGTCAAATAGGATATTCTCCTTATTACAAAACAAGGAAGGACAGGCACATAATTTTAAGATTAATTGGTTCAGAAAAACAGACTGAGAATAAAGCATACATACAGGATAATTACAACTTTAAAGTTCTATTACTAGATCCTTGTTTCAGACATATTAAGGCAAGGTAACAATGCTTTCAGAATTCAGTGAAATTTCTAACTCCATCTTTATATAAAATAATGTGCAGAAAATAGAATAATGGATGTCCCTAAGGATCTTCAGATTAGCAAGGGCAGGAATTATATCCACTGAATTTAATTCCATCTTTAATGTAATTTGTTGGACCAGGAATGTTTTGGCAATAGGAATATATCCAGACTCCTCCACAATTATTGCCACCCTGATCCAATCAATCATGAGCTCTACCCTTCTGAACTGTTTTCAGTAGCCACCATCAACTTGTCTCCCTGCTCTGTTCTCAGCAGAGAAGTCACAGATTCTTTTAAAACACTACCTTAAGGCAGGTCACCACTCAGCTTGCAAGGCTTCAAAGACTACCCACCTCACAGTAAAGCTGGAAGACTTTCAATATCCTCCAAAGCCTTATCTGGTGGAACTATGACTTCCAATCACCCTTTCAGTCACTCCATTCCAACCATATTGACCTCTGTGCTAGTCCTCCATGATAAACATGCTCCCAATTCAAAGCATTTATTTTCCTCTGACTGAAACACTCCTTGCCAGGATATATGCATAGTTCACTCAAGCAGCAATAATCCATTTTTCCTCCATGGGCATCATGGTTTTAAAAGTAAAAGAATGTTTACCCAAATGTATTTCCTAAGAATAATTTCATATATATGTTCCCAGAGGTTGTCCCTCTTAAAAATTAAGAAAACTTAAGATTCCTGCCAGGCACTGTGGCTCACACCTGTAATCCCTGTACTTCAGAAGGCCAAGGGTGGCAGATCACAAAGTCAAGAGATAGAGACCATCCTGGCCAACATAGTGATACCCCATCTCTACTAAAAACACAAAAATTACCTGCATGGTGTTGCGCGCCTGTGGTCCCAGCTACTGGGGAGGCTGAAGCAGGAGAATTGCTTGAACCTGGGAGGCGGAGTTTGCAGTGAGCACATATCACACCACTACACTCCAGTCTGGTGACAGAGCGAGACTCCGTCTCAAAAAAAGATTCCGGCTGGTCTGATGGTAGTGGGTTATCAGAACTTATTAACATTAGTGTCACTGAAGTTGGTATACAACCCCCACTGCTAAATTTGACTGGCTTTAAAAAAAAAAAAGATTCCTTTTTGGTGAAAGTCTTAATACCCAACAAAGTAAAAATGTCTCTAAAGTATTTTAAAACTGCCCATCAGAGGCTGGGCACAGTGGCTCAAACCTGTAATCCCAGCAACAAGATAGGTAGATCACCTGAGGTTGGGAGTTCGAGACCAGTCTGACCAACATGGAGAAACCCCATCTCTACTACAAAAAATACAAAAGTAGCCGGGCATGGTGGCACATGCCTGTAATCCTAGCAACCTGAGAGGCTGAAACAGGAAAATGGCTTGAACCTGGGAGGCGGAGGCTGGGGTGAGCCAAGATCGTGTCATTGTACTCCACTCCAGCCTGGGCAACAAGAGCAAAACTCCATTTTTTAAAAAAAGCATACCATTACTATTACTTGGAATACCTTCACCAGTTTTTGATGTAAAGAAAGCCTCCTGAACCCATAGTTACATATAATTCAACTACAACTCATTATAATTGCACCTAATTAGTGTTTGGGAGTAAGTACTAAGAATCCTAAAGTGAAGCATTTCTGTGTGTGGGATAAAGAATGGGATGGAGGTAGCAGCCTGTGGAGGTCAACCTACTTTTAGTTTCACAATTCTAAATAAAGTTTCAACTTTATGATTCATATTTCTAGTCTAAATCAGTACAAAGCTAAACTCCAAGAGAGCAAGAACTGTGCCTATCTTCCTCGCCTCTGTTTTTCTATTGTCTAAGACATATATGCTCTCCAATTACTTGTGGAATAAATGTTATCTAGAAAATGCCAATATGTACTTCTGACTTACTCAAAATACTTAGAAAATGAGTATCAAAAGACATGTTAGATGTTCTAATATCTACAATTAAATATTATTCACAACATCTAAGAGTAAGGAAATAGGCCAGGCATGGTGGCTTGTGCCTATCATCCCAGTACTTTTAGAGGCTGAGGTGGGAGGACAGCTTGAGCCCATGAGATTCAGACCACCTGGGTGACAGAGTGAGGCCCCATCTCAACAGAAAAAGTTAACGAATATACCTAAAACAATTCATAAACTGAAAATCCAAGATTCAACATCCATCATACCAAAGAATGAATGGATGGAATTCACTCCTTGGTATTCATTCCACTCTATCTGGAATACAAAATGGTAATTCAAATTAAATAAACCTTGCCCCAAATTTCATCTCTCCTAATTCTTTTAACAGAGAATATTTGTAAGAATTACAAGACTGGCCTGAATAAAAGGTACTATCGTTGTAACTCAATACACTTAAGGATTATTAAGGTCATTATAGGTCTACTTCAAAATGGAGCTTACTGATTGATCAATAATATCCTTCTTGGGTACACTATTCCATAATAGCAAACTAAGGAAAAAGCAATGTAAGTTTTTAACATCAAAGTCATAAAGCAAAGGCTGATCTCAGATGCAAAAATACTAATGGATAAAAATGTCCCCTTTAAGAGGAATAACTCTCTAGCAAAGGCTTACAAATTTAAATTTTTACATATTAATTCACACACCCCTAATCAAACCCATTCTTGGACTAGATTTCTAAACCTAGAAAGCAAGTACGTCAGCAATTTTCTGTGCAAGCAAAAAATCTTTAAAATTCAACACATCTGATGTACAAAGTGCTAATTTCAAAACTTGTTTTGTAAATTCTTTTAAACAGTCAGGGGCAAGCACTTTAAGACAGTTTCTTCAGAAATGGCTTTATTTTGGTCAGTACATACTGAATTCAGAGCCCATGACTACTTTTTTTTAAGAAGCACCTCGTCTCTGTTCTCAACTTTAAAAAGAATTCCAGAGCTAATAAAATTGAAACAATCAATAAATATCCATATCTATCTTCAACAAACACTAGTTGTAACCTTTTTATGTACACACATACATGCTTTCTATGCACTATTTGAAAACATGCACACTCATAACTTCAAGCTGTCCCCAAAATGTCCCCTTTAATCATTTTTTGATCCCATGATCTCCATGCTGCACTTTATTTACTTGGTCTCCTTCATCTAGTGGTTTCCCCACTTGTCTATTAACATTAACATTTTAGAGTTGGGACAGGTTTGGTTTACCTGTCGTATACATCCATGTCTGGATTTCCTTTTGTCATTAGACACAGGCTAAACAGTTTTTCAAGAATACTGCATAGGAAATGCTGTGTGCGAGGCAGTACATCAAATAAGCCAGCCTTTAATTTTAGTTTGTTCTATTATTAATGATGCTAAGTTTAATCACTTGGTTATGACAATTTTCCTCAGATCTCTTTATTGTAAATTTACCTTTTCCCCTTTGCAAGTGGAAATCATCTATGCGAATGCTAATATTGAGACCATGTGAGTATGATATTCCCCAACAACTTTTCACCCAATCATAGCGGGACAAGCCCATTAACAGTGGCTTAACATCCAATGATGATTTTGAATTATTTCCTGTGGGAGTTGCAAAATAGACATTTTTTCAATTCTATCATTCTTCTTCAGCTTGGCATTATTTCTTAAAGAATGACTTCCTCTCTTTTACTCTATTTTATTCATAACATATTCATGGACTCTTTTTCTTTATAGTCATCAAGCTTCCTCCTATATACTGCTGCTATCACATAGAACTAATCAACATTTTCTATAGCCATTAACTACATCATCATTTTGCATAAAAACTAATTAAAATAAATTCAACCATTATCATAATTACCATTTCCATGCCATATCTATATATCAGCAGGAAGCCATAAGCATATTACCTCAATTACTTTTTATATGCAAGAGTTTTTAAACCTAAACAAATGATTCTCTCAAACATGCAAAATCAGAAACATCATGTACCAAGTTTCCAAAGTCATCATAAACATACCTACCACAGACTGAAAGTATTTATATATAATAGAACCCTCTTAAGGGAGAGAAATTACAGTAGGCTACAGGTAAGATGTAACACTTCCCAATCTTTAACGTACTATTGTTAAAATCTTACTGTACCTACCAGCATCACCTCCATCTTGACTAGCGCCAGCTTCAGCCAATAAATTTGCATTCACATTCCTATCAACATCTGGCCCCGAGAGTAGAGCACCATCTAAATCTGAAAAAGAGACAGAAAAATTTATCTACAAACCACACCATAGCCACCACCCAAAACACCACTCTTTCTTGGATTTTTTTTTTTTTAACTTAAGATGGGGTTTCACCATATTGGTCAGGCTAGGCTTGTCTCAAAGTCCTGATCTTGTGATCCACCTAGCTCGGCCTCCCAAAGTGCTGGGATTACAGGCATGAGCCACCATGCCTGGCCTTGGAAGTGTTTCTTTAATAAAAAGTACCATCTGTAAGTACTGAATTATCTACTGTATTCAATACAACAAGGCTCACAGAAGCCTAAGACAGCCTAAGACATGTACAGTGAGTATAGTGTGCTGGTTAGGAATGGGCTGTAGAACCAGGGTGAATTAGGTGCCACTCCTATTTCTGTTACAGGCTATATGACCATGTGCCTTAGTTTCTGCCTTATTTACATCCAACTATATTATAGATGTGATCTAGGAATCTAATTGGATAATATAAAAAGCCAAGTGTTACAATTATGGTACTTGGCACCCAAACAATACTACTAAGTACTAACTAATAAGTATTAGAGGTATAAAACACATTGTTGCTATATCTGTATTGGTTCAGAAGTGGAGAAGACCAATTAACGGTAGAATTGCTAGGCTGGGAGTGGTGGCTCACACCTATAATTCCAGCACTTTGGGAAGCTGAGGTAGGCAGATCACTTGAGGCCAGGAGTTCCAGATCAGCCTAGCTGACATGAAAAAACTGCATCTCTAAAAAAATACAAAACTCAGCCAAGTGTGGTGGTATACACCTGCAGTCTCAGCTACTCGAGAGGCTTAGGTGGGAGGATTCACCTGAGCCTGGGAGGCAGATGCTACAGTGAGCTGAAATCCACACCACTGCACTCAAGCCTGGGGCAACAGAATGAGACCCAGTCTCAAAAAAAATAAAAACAAGTTTGAATGTCAGAATACAGAATATAGATGGCAATAAAACCATGGGGGTGAACGGATGTGACAGTGAGAAAAGTATACTGAAGAATCCTAGCATTTAATGAGTTACAAAAAAACACGGAAAAAACTTTTAAGGGAAAAATAGTCCACTCTGTCAATGCTGGCAAGTCTACTTTGTCAATTCAAGATGAGAGCTAAAAATGGACAACACTTTCATTCAATAAGCACCTAGGACTATCACTGGTAATCTTACTGAACAATGCTAGTGAGTAGGTAGGGCAAGCAAGAACAGTAAGAGTGGTTGCTGTTGTGAAGAGATGATCAATAAAGAAAAGATACTCAATCTTTGAAAAATCTAGCTAAAAAAGGGAAGTGTGAGAAATAGGGTAATGATTTTTTTTTAAGAAAGTGAAAGTTCCTTATTTTTGAGACAGGGTCTCCCTCTGTCACCCAGGCTGGAGTACAGTGGCACAATCTCAGCTCACTGCAACCTCTGCCTCCCAAGTTCAACCAATCCTCGCACACTGGCCTCCCAAACAGCTGGTACTACAGGTGCACACCACTGCACCTGGCTAATTTGTGTGTTTTTTGTTTTTTGTTTTTTTTGTAGAGACAAGGTCTCACCATGTTGTCCATGCTGGTCTTGAATGCCTGAGCTCAAACAATCCTACTGCCTTGGGTTCCCAAAGTGCTGGGATTACAGGCATGAACCACAGCAACCAGCCAAAAGTTACGTATTTAAATACTGACAGGAAGGAGTCACTAAAGGGAGAAGTTAAACACACTGAAGATACTGCAGCGAAGAGAAGAAATTATCCATTATGTAAGATTCCTAAGGTTTCTTGAGTTCCAGCACAGGTCTGGGTACTTAAGAGAGACAGCAGAAACTATTAGTGTATAGAGTGCTAAAGCCAGAACTTAAGGATATTATACCAGGCTGTGGGCTTCTCTTTTCTCTATAAGGTGAAATTAGTAGAATGTGGCATTATTGCTTACAGTAAATGGGTTGGAAGACAGAAGACTGAGCAAGTATTTAATGCAGAAAGAACAGTAAATATAGAACTCCTTTGTACAATCCTTGAGAACAGGACACTGCTTAGGTTTATTTTCCCAGTGTTTATCATAATGAATGATAAATAGAAGGCTTTTAAAAATATTGTTTGCCACCCTTAATGGCTCAAGCCTGTAATCTCAGCACTTTGGAATATATATATATATAATAGTTACATGTTTACTTGAATAGTCTGGATTTTGCAACTTGTATCCCTAAAGAAAGTTTAGTTTCAATGGTATCTGAAGAATAATTTGGTTTTTTGGTCTACAATTAAACTAAAACCTATTGTGAACTGAAAATATTTAACTGAAAATTTAATGTTTTCTTAAATGTATTTCAATAGTCAAAAAATAAAGCTGGCTGGACATGCATTAGTCCTAGCTACTGAGGCAGCTAGGAAGAGAGGATGGTTTGAGACCAGGAGTCCAAGGCTGCATAAGCTACAACTGCGCACCACACTCCAGCCTGGGCAAGAGTGAGACCCTCTCTCAACAAAATTGAAATAAAAAGTAAGGTTGGGTGCAGTGGCTCATGCCTGTAGTCCCAGCACTTTGGGAGGTCAAGGCAGGTGGATCACCTGAGGTCAGGAGTTCAAGATCAGCCTGGCCAACATGATGAAACCCTGTCTCTACCAAAAATACAAAAATCAGCCAGGCGCAGTGGCATGCGCCTGTAATCCCAGCTACTTGGGAGGCTGAGACAGGAGAAATGCTTGAACCTAGGAGGCGGAGGTTGCAGTGAGCCAAGATTACTGCACTCCAGCCTGGGCAACAGAGCGAGACTCTGTCTCCAAAAATTAAAAAAAGAAAAAATACAATTATTCAATTTCGCTAGATTTCTCAATGTTTTTTAAAAAGTCATTCTGAAATGCAGTTTGTTCAAAGGACATTCCTTACAATTCTGCCAAGTGGGTTTTCAAATACAGGTTTCTTTTCATGCAAAATTCCATATAGTGAATTGTTGAAAGCTTTCCTCATCCAGTTCTTAAAAGAGGCATTTCCCATCTCCTACCCTACCCCTTAAGTATATTAGAACTTGTGATTTCTAATTCTACATGAACAAGTATAAACCTCCTCAGCCAAAATCTTACAAAATAAATAGCAAGTATATTTGTCTTGAGTCTCTTGAAAGGCACCAACTACTTAGTTCTTTGTATCAAAAACAAATCTCAAAACAGGTGAGTTCTTCCAAGTTGACAATCTTCTGACAATAGTGTGCTTAACTTTCAGGAAGCAATGTATTATGTCACTGCTTATCTTATTCAGAACCAGCCAAACCACCTAGCAAATCATTATTAGAGATGTTGATGTGAATGGAATAGAAGCCAGACAATCAACCATTTACTCGACCCAAATGAATTTTGCTTCATTAGGAAGCATGACAGCAACTCTTGGTAATCATCTTTTTCTCTAAAACTAAGATTACAAAATAAACTCTAATACACCTGCTTTTGTGATATTCGATATCTTCCTATGGGAATCTTATGCTTCATTTAAAGGCAGCAAAAAAGGGCTAAGATTTCTTTGCAAACAGCACAAAACCTTTCTGAAGATTGATTCAAACATTAGTTTCCTTTCCCCTCTTCTCACTACTGCACTTGTCTGAAGAAAAAAAAAAAGAACTACACACAGTAACACCACACTGGTTTCACAAGATGACGGCTATTTTTCTGACTGGTAGCAGGTACATGTATGGTATATAATATTCAAATAACCACAGCTAAATGATAAACCATGTAGGATTTCTTCTTATTTTTTTTTTCTTTGAGACAGAGTCTCTTGGCTCACTGCAACCTCTGCCTCCCGGGTTCAAACAATTCTCCTGCCTCAGTCTCCCAAGTAGGTGAGACTACAGGCATGCACTACCACGCCCAGCTAATTTTTGTATTTTTAGTAAAGATGGGGTTTTCACCATGTTGGCCAAGATGGTCTCGCTCTCTCGACCTCGTGATCCGCCCACCTCGGCCTCCCAAAGTGCTGAGATTACAGGTGTGAGCCACCACACCTGGCCGAGGATTTCTTCTATTTTTAAAAATGTCTTTTCTCAGTAAACAGATAATAGCAACCCCTATAACAAACACAAATTTTACACATTCAGCAGTAAGATCTTTCAATTTTTTAATCAATAAGGAAAAAGGCTGAGGAACGTTAAATAACAAGCTAGTGGCAGAGGTCTAGACTGTTTAGTAACTGTATTACATTGCTTCCTGATAATTTATTTCAAGCGTCAAGCCTCAGGGCCTGGCACACAAGCAGGCAATCAAAAACTACAATTTGCAATACCGGGAACATGAGTGCAGAAGTATATTCACATGTACTTTGCTACTGACACTTGATATGCTCTTTTTGTGAAATAAAAATAAATATTAATGCCACTCTGTGTTACACCAGCATCCATTTTATTATCTTCCTTTTACCTAATACTACCATCTCCTTCCTTCACTGAAGTAAAAAAAAAAAAAAAAAAGAAAAAAGATAACATCTCCAAAATCTTAAGGCTACCAAGATACTAGCTATCATTGCTCTTCACAGTTACACTTTTTGTCTACTTTAAAGCAACCTCTTCCTTAGAATTCACATTTATATACTTCTCTAATTAACCATGTATTGCAATTTTAGTATCTTCATGAGAGGTATTATTCATGAAAGGGCAGGTACAGTGGCTCATGCCTGTGATCCCAGCACTCTGGGAGGAAGCCAAGTTAGGAGGATCCCTTGAGCCCACTTGAGTTCAAGGCTGCAGCGAGCTATGATCACGCCACTGCACTCCCTCCATGGGTGAAAGAGCAAGACTCTGTCTCCCAAGAAAAAAATGAAAATATTACCATAGATTTAAAAAATCTGATTAACAAGCAGTGGAAAAAGAATGAGATGGGATTAAAGACTGGTGTAAATCTCGGTCTCTACCTCCCAAAAATGTGCCAGTGACCAATGATATTAGTAAATGAAAATATTGAGCAAAGTACAAGACAAACAAAGTATCATTAAAGTAAAACTAATCTTGGTGCCTTGGTCATGATAGGCATCTCTTGGACCACAGTGGGCTAGCAACCCTTCCAAATCATGTGGGAAGTGATTAGTACAGCACCTGGTGTGAATGCTAAATTAAACAAGATTGAGTTGGAAAGGTTTCCCTGGCCATTTGCTTGTGTCCTCAATATTCCAACCATTAGGCAATTGCAGACTAATCCAGATTTTCTTACAACACAAATACCCTTGAAAAGATATGAGAAGCCGGGTGTGGTGGCTCACGCCTATAATTCTAGCACTTGGGAGGCCGAGGTGGGTGGATCACCTGAGGTCAGGAGTTCAAGACCAGCCTGGTCATCATGGTGAAATCCCATAAGAAAGGAAAGAAAAGAGAAGAGAAGAGAAAGCAAAGAAAAGAAAAAAAAAGAAAATGAAGGAAGGAAAAGAAAGAAAGGAAAGAAAAGAAAAGAAAAAAGAAAGGAAGGAAGAAAGAAAAAAAAAAAGGAAAGGAAGGAAAGGAAGAAAGGAAGAAAGAAAAATAAATTAATTAAGAAAGAAAAGATATGAGAAAAGACACTGGGAAAGAAGTTTTAAGAAACAGCTAAACTAGTTGTATAAAAACTCAGATCTATTCAACTTTCATTTTCATATAAATATATATTAGCACAAGTTTCTCTTATGGTGACAGTTTCAGAACTAAAAGCAAATGTGTCCGTTTTTTCCCACTATAAACAGGTAGAGATTTTTTTCTCTTCAATTTTCTCCTTTCAGTGGGGAGTAAATTCAGATGCAAACATATTATATAAATCACCATTTCCATTTCCTGTAGTGGTCTTTTAAACTCAAAATAGATTCCTTTTCACTCCCAAACTCATTGACAAGTGACAGCCCCATCTTACTTAGACTAGGCTCAACTGTTTTCTTCCTTGCACTATTCAAATGTCCTGTTACTGCTCCCTAATAGGTCCTCCCAGTACACACCCGACCTCCAATCCATGAAAAATACTTAAACTTTTAATCTTAAATGCAATATAAGCAGATCAAATCTCTAGATATAAACCACCCATTGCTTCAGAGTCTGTAAAACAAGCCACAATTTACTACTATATAAAAAGTCATACCTATAGACAAGGTGGCAGGAGATTGGAGATGTCCCCACAACACTTCCCTCTCCATTCTTCTACCCACTTACTCCAATTTCTTTGCCACCCTGCACGTCAATGAATGCTCTTCTTCCCCTCCTAACAAACTTCTATATAACAAAAGATCCAACTCACACTGCCTTCTCTATGAAGCTTTCTCCAACTCTTCTGTGCAGTTAGGACTGTCCCATTGCACCCTGTTCATGGTTCTTAAATAATTTAATTTTAACATTTATCACATGGGTGGGTATGTTTCTACACCACAGTCACCTACTGTGATTAAGTTCCACATAAGGGACTCCTCAATCTTAACATTATGTGGCCTATTGCTTGGTTTCTTTGGATTTTAAATAAAAACATTTCCAAATTTCCTATTATATGTGGAAAGCTATTTTGGAGTTCCCAGAAAGTTATAACACTTCTGAAGAGTAAAGCTTTCAATGAAAATTTATACTATCTGGTCATCCTATTATATTAAAGCTGCATCAGAAACCAAAATTCAGTTTTTAAAAAACTTTCAGGGACTCACATTTCTATGGTTTAGACAACTTAACACCTTCAGCAGGAAGTCGTCACAAAAATGCATAAGGTTTCCTCAGCTCTCCGCTTTACTCTGACCACTTAAGAGTTTGACTTACAGGTAATAATCACCAGTGTAGTCACTTCTTGGGTCAAGTATGGTACAGGGAAGGAAAGCAACACTAAGAAGAGCAAAAGAGGAAAAAATGGCAGACTACTATTTCCACTACCATATGGTTGCCTACTATCACCTTTTAAAATTAAATACTGAAGACTCTTATGCATTAGTATATCATATAGCTCATTAACTCTTTTTTATTCTTAAAAAAAAAATGAGAAAGAAAGAGAAAGAGAGAGGGGAAGTTTTTTTTAAGAGAAAGAAAGAAGTAGAATAAAAGAGAAAAAAGAAAGAAAGAGGGAGAGAGAACGAGAATCTTGCTCTATTGCTCAGGATTTCATTTAAATCTGTGAAATGCTTATGCAATTACTAAAAAGTGATTTATTTCCTATTATGTGATCACTTTCAGAATAGGTATGATATAATATTGAAAAAAATATATGTTTTGTGAATATGGGGTGGTAGGTTCTATAAATATTTATTAAATTTGCTTGTTCCAGGTCTGAGTTCAAATCCGGTTTTTTAACTCTTACTTATTTTTAAGAATAAGCATCAGGGCTGAATATGGTGGCTCTTGCCTGCAACTCCAGCACTTTGGGAGGCTGAGGCAGGAGGAGAGTTGAGCCCAGGAGTTGGAGACCAGTGTGGGCAACATAATGAGATCCTGTCTCCATTTAAAAAAATTTTTTTAGATTAGCCAAGCGTGATAGTCCATGCCTGTAGGTGTGCCCAGGTACTCAGGAGGCTGAGGCAAGAGGATTGGAACACTTGAGCCCCAGAGTTTGAGGCCACAGTGAGCTATGATCACTGCACTCCAGCATGGGTGACACAGGGGGAACTTGTCTCTTAAAATCATAAAATAAATAAGCATCTGGCCGTCAACACCTCTCCCCAATTTATGAAACTCCAAAATTACTAATGAAAAATGATCTTAAATTCTGACTTGTAGCTCATCTTTCATAGCACACTCCATACCAAAGGATGCCTGAAAGGTTTAGCAAAACATCTGGAATCTCCTGAGAATAAAAACTAATCCAGGTGCATAAATCTGCTATGTTAGACCCTTGGGGTAAGACTTAGAATGCAGAATTTTTCAGATTTTATAGCTATGACTGTAACACCCCATATGGGGTCTGGAGTAGCACCCTATAATGAAAACATGAATATTTCCACAAAACATGAATATTTGTCGGGTGCAGTGGCTCACACCTGTAATCCCAGCACTTTTGGAGTCTGAGGTGGGTGAATCACCTGAGGACAGGACTTCGAGACCTGCCTGACCAACATGGAGAAACCCTGTCTCTACTAAAAACACAAAATTAGCTGGGTGTGGTGGTGCATGCCTGTAATACCAGCTACTCAGGAGCCTGAGGCAGGAAAATTGCTTGAACCTGGGAGGCGGAGGTTGCAGTGAGCCGAGATAGTACCATTGAACTCCAGCCTAGGCAACAAGAGCAAAACTCCGTCTCACAAAAACAAGAACAAAACAAAACAAAAAATGAATATTCACATTTAAGGAAGTAGAAAAATATAAATAGCTGATTTGTCGCCAAAACGATTAAGAAAAAGCTTTTGAGTCTTCAGAACTCAAACTTTGAGGTTGAAATTTTACTTCTTTCCCATTAGGGTGGCTGTTTGGGATACACTCAAGGCTAGTAACGTCGCAGAACCGAATCTAAAGCCCAAGTCTCTTAAACCAAAGCCACATCCCATGGTTTTAGAGCGTATTTTAGACTGGACACAGTGGCTCAAGCCTGTAATCCCAGCATTTTTCGGAGGCCAGGCTAGAGGATCCCTTGAGCCTGAAACCAGCCTCCTGGGCAACAAAGTGAGACTTCATCCTTACTAAAAATAAAAATAAATTAGCCAGGCATGGTGGCGCATGCCCACCTGTAGTCCCAAGTACTGTGACACTCATTAAGGGAGAGTGAGGTAAGAGGATCACTTGAGCCCAGGAGGTTGAGGTTTCCATAAGCCATGATCATGCCCCTGCACTCCAGCCTGGGTGACAGAGCAAGACTCTGTCACAGACAGACAGACAGACAGACACACACACACACACACACACACACGTAAAATAAAATGAATGTTAAATAAATTATCACACAAAACACAGGAACAGAAATTCTGGTTAGCAGATAACTAATTATAGAGTTTACTGTAATTTAATAATCCATTATTTCAAATATATGCCTTATTAGGATTTCTCAAGTCTATCTAGTTTGAATATTCTTTTCTCGAAATAGTTTTCTAAGTACCCAATCATGTTTTCTTTTTTTACCAAAAAAGCAATTACACAAATAAAAAATGCAAAGCTTCAACATGACTTCAACTCTACTCATAAGAATTAATACAAACCTACAAATGCTGCAAAACTATTTTTCCATCAATAGTCTAGGTGAGAGAAAGTTCCAGGTTATTTAAAAGAAATCTAAATTTTATCTTCTGATCAATTAAAATTACCTTACATTTCAGTACTGATATGGCATTAAGGGGAAAAAATCATTGACACAGAATTACATCAGTTTTGGCAAAGATTAAAAAATAAAATAATCAACTGCGGCTTTTACCAGAAAATACCTGAAGAAACTGTCCATTATATTACTTGGTGTTAACTACATAAAACTCCACTGGAGAAATCACTTTTCAGATGTCAGTCCCAGGAAGTTTGTCATCCTGTAGAACTGTTGTATTTTTCTCTTTTGAGTAAGGCTGTTTAGTACCTTAGACCCAATTAAAAGCTTAATTAGGGCAACCACTTTTATATCCATGATGAGCACTCTTAACTTCTTTGCCAATTTTACTTTATTTTGTTAATTTATTTGTCATTTCAAAATACAGTATGTATGCATGCAACACAGAATGAGAGTAAAATTATTTATAATAGGTAGAAGTTGCTAGTATGACAGGTATAAACTTAAAAATCTAGGCTCAGAAAACCAGGTTCCATGAGCCCACAGAATATTTTAAATAAATTTTAAAAAATGAGATTAACACCTGACTTATTCTAATTAAATGGGACACAACGTGTGTGAACATAAATTGTAAGACAAATTTAGGCACTAGTTATTTGTACTTCTACAATTCCATTTCTAATCTCAGGTTATCTACCTTATTTGGCTAAAATTTAGTGTTTCCTGGTTGCAAATCAGCAAGACAAGGATTCTGAGATTTTTATATTATCAGAGCAATTCATTCATGACATCATTTATTCCCTTATTTGATTACCCAGATTTTAGTTTTTGCTGACAGTTTTAATTATTATTCCATAACCCCAGTACATGTGTATTCTATTAGGACAGAAGTTTCTAACTTTCCTGAGTTACCTTGAGTCTACCTTCAAGTATTCTCTTATATCAGTAATAATCTGAAGTGGATCCCAGTAGTGAGTCAAACAAATGTTAATTTAAAGATTAAAAAAAAATCTGAATAAAAACCCTGTGCCTATGGGTATACCTTCTTATCTCAATTTTTAAAAGGCACCCCAACAAAGGCTTCAACATCATACCAGAAGACAGTGTTATTAGGGCCGTATCTTACAAACTGTGGACTGAAGACCTGGGGGAAGTCACAGTTACAACAATAGACCCACAAATCCACACATGCCAAGCACTGTTTGCAGGTTGAACAATTCACTAAGACTTTTCAGATGTTTGTAACAGAACTTTAAATTTATTTAAAGGCATTTATTTTATGGAAAACTTTGTTTTCTCAATAAATGGAAATTAAAGCATAATGATGAAGGGGATCATAAAAATATTTTAAAGTAAAAAGAAACTAATTTTTTAAAAAGATAGGAATCTATTTTAGTGGTTAATTGCAAGGCTTTAATAATGCAGGATAGTCCTAAATATGAAACCTGCCTCTTTCTACTTTTACTAGCTGAATGACCTTGGGAAGTCCTTAAGCTTGGTAAACACAGGCCCACTGTGTTCTGTATTGGTCAGATCATCCCTGGAAAGTTAAGAGTGAATTCTGTGTATTCATCACAAGGTAGGCAGAAAAGCACCTTACCTGCAAAAACAGGACTCTGGGAGAATTCCTGAAATGTCTAACATTTGAAGGGTTATCAGGTAGATGAGTAGAAATTCGGTTAGTTTTAAATTATACTATTCCAGGCATGGAGCAGTGGCTCACACCTGTAATCCCAGCACTTTGGGAGGCTGAGGCAGGCGGATCACCTGAGGTCAGGAGTTTGAGACCAGTCTGGCCAACATACAGTAAAACCCTGTCTCTACTAAAAATACAAAAATTAGCTGGGTGTAGTGGTGCATGCCTGTGGTTCCAGCTACCAAGTTGAGGTAGGAGAATCACTTGAATCTGGGAGGCAGAGGTTGCAGTGGGCCAACAGAGGGAGACTCCATCCCTCAAAAGTAAATTAATAAATTTTACAAAAAATAAATTACACTATTTCCAACAACAGAATTAGGAAGTTACAGAGTAGCAAACTTTGGCTACATTTAAAATGACTACGTAATAATCAGCCTACACTGGAAGCTGCTTAATTAAGGATGTCTTTACAAGTAGTCAAACAAAAAAAATCAAGGTAAGACTAAGATCATCTATCTGGCATTTGGTAGAAAGTACACAGCACTGGAAAACTGATATGAATAACCTCAACAGTGTTTTCTAACTTTAAGGATTGCTGTGACCAACAGAGTTATTTCATTTTCATAATAATCCTTAAAATCAACACAATATTTTAATGAAGAAACTGAAGACAAGAGCTTAATCTGATCATGGACTACAGTGGGTAGGTGGTATAGCTTATTTTAAAATTCATTATGTTTGACTCAATTTGTGCTTTTTCCAATAATTAATATTTGCTGATCTCAACCTTGACTCAGAATTACCTGTAGAACTTTAAAAAAAAAAAAAAATTCCACATCTGGACAGGTGCAGTGGCTCCCGCCTGTAATCCCAGCACTTTGGGAGGCCAAGACAGGTGGATCACAAGGTCAGAAGTTCAAGACGAGCCTGACCAACATGGTGAAACCCCCTCTCTACTTAAAAAAAAAGACAAAAATATAGCCGGGCATCTTGGCGCATGCCTGTAATTCCAACTACTCAGGAGGCTGAGGCAGAAGAATCACTTTAACCCAGGAGGCAGAGGTTACAGTGAGCCAAGATGGTGCCATTGCACTCCAGTCTGGGTGACGGAAGCAAGACTCCATCTCAAAAAAAAAAAAAAAAAAAAAAAAAAAAAAAATTCCACATCCAAACCACATTGCAGACCAGCTAAATTGGAATCCACAGTTAGAAAGATCTCTTATGGCCTGTAATACTCCCAAGTGATCCCAAGGTGCACAGCCATGATTAAGAGCCACAGCTATATACCAAGGGGTGGAAATGGTTCACTGGAAAACACCTTCATTTGTTTACATATCATAAATGACTGCTTTCGTGTCACAAGTGGCAGAGCTGATTTTTATGGCCAACAAAGTTGAAAGTCTTTTTTTTTACACAGTTTTAGCCCTTTACAGTAAAAATTTGCCAGTCCTTGGCTCTATATCATATTATACCCTAACCATAAGGCTCTTAAGACCCACCCTCCCCCGCCTTTTTTTTTTTTTTGGCCAGCAAATAACACTGATAACACTGATAGAACCAAATTTGTGAGTTAAGCAAGGTTCGGATACCAAAGTGGTATTAATGACATGAAAATAATCCTTTTTAAGATACAAGAGATGGCCGGGCACAGTGGCTCACACATGTAATCCCAACACTTTGGGAAGCCAAGGTGGGTGGATATGAGGTCAGGAGTTCGAGACCAGCTTGGCCAACATGGTGAGACCCTGTCTCCTAAAAATACAAAAATTAGCCAAGTGTGGTGGCATGTGCCTGTAATCCCAGCTACTTGGGAGGCTGAGGTAGGAGAATCATTTCAACCCAGGAAGCAGTGGTTGCAGTGAGTCGAGATTGTGCCACTGCACTCCAGCCTGGGCAACAGATGAGACTCCATTACAAAAAAAAACAGATGTACATAAAAGATAAAGCATATTAGACCACCACCAATTAATTTATGATAGACCTAGTCCATTGATACAACCATGGCTAGGAGATATTTCATAAAAATTGCTAGCAATGTTATTTTTTAAATAGGGTTACTGCTCATTAGTTGCCACCAAACAACTGCTATACCCAAAAGATCTTATTTATTTCTTCAAGGAAAAGTGTATGTGTCTGCTCACATGCACGAGTATATATTTAAAAACACTACAGGGGAGGGTCAGGCTGGTGGCTCATGCCAGTAATCCCAGCACTTTGGGAAGCTGAGGCAAGCAGACCACTTAAGCTCCAGCCTGACCAACATGGAGAAAGCCCATCTCTACTAAAAATACAAAAATAACTGGGCATGTAATTACATGCATGTAATCCCAGCTACTCAGGAGACTGAGGTAGGAGAACTGCTCGAACCCGGGAGGCAGAGGTTGCAGTGAGCCAAAATTGTGCCACTGCACTCCAGCCTGGGCAACAAGAGCAACTATCTCAAAAAAAAAAAACAAAAAACTTCAGGGTTCCTACCATACTGTTAAATAGGAATAATCCATGCAGCGGAAAGACAGTGTATCTCTAATGAGAAATTTGTCAAGGTCTTCTATATTATTAAGAAAAAACCAAGTGCTAGCTAAAGAGTCTATCTACCCTTAATAATTTAAATTGTCTCAGGGATTTTATTATTAAAACTTGATATAAAGTACAAGAAAAAAGATCAGCAAATAGTATCCATTATACACACTTGATGATTTTCACCCAGTAAAAATTTCAAAAAAAAAGGAATCCAACCACTGAAAACTAACCCAAATCTAAAAAAGCCAGAGGAACATTTCACAGGATTACTATGGCATTTTGCCCTCTGGCAACTAAAAACAGTGATTCTTTTTACAGAAAATACTCCATCCTCAGATGACCATGATCATATAAATCAGACACTGAACAGTTATAGTGCTTCAAGCATTAAATCATTTTTGACAGTGGTGGACAAGCCTCGGGTATGCATAGGAAACCTCAAACCCACTGAGTGTGAATCTTCAAATAAAGATATGCACAACCAGATTAAAGACTTCACAACGGTCTTTTATAAAATCCCACCAATGTGATTCTCTAAGATTCCTATACAACTTTTGGAGGGAAATATATTGAAGAGACAAGCCTCAGAGACTTTGCAATGAATGCAAAGATGAACAAAAATCAGGTAACAGTGGGCAAACAAAATATTCCAGCTACTATGGTGACAATAGAACAGTAGCTCTAGGCCAGATGTGGTGGCTCACATCTGTAATCCCAGCACTTTGGGAGTCTTAAGTGGGCAGCGCACCTGAGGTCAGGAGTTCGAGACCAGCCTAACCAACATGGTGAAACCCTATCTTTACTAAAAATACAAATATTAGCTGGGTGTAGTGGCCATGTGCCTGCAGTCCCAGCTACTCGGGAGGTTAAGGCAGGAGAATCGCTTGACCCCAGAAAGTGGAGGTTGCAGTGAGACTATCCTGGGTGACAGAGAGAGACTCTGACTCAAAAAAAAGAACCGTAGCCCTAAACTAATTAGAATACCATAATCTCATAAATGGCAAAATTCTTTGAAACACTTAAATGTTTCAACAGCCAAAAAAAAAAAAAAAATAAGGTTAAGTCAGTCTCTGAAATGTGATTATATATTGCAACAGTCTATCTTTTCCAGCACTGGGTATAAAACAGTGAGTACAGAGGCTAAAGATGAGGAAAAGTCAAAGACCCGTACATTCAGCAGAGTCCAGGTTCCTTAACAATATATTCAATGCCTGGCTATTAATACATCTTCTGATAAACTCACATACATATGCACTGAAAAAAGACAAAACATACCAAATGTTATGCATTTGAATGATATCCCCTCTTCTATTAAAAACAAATTTAGTGTTACTTTAAAATAATTCAACTAAAAATGTACTTCAAGATTATTCAACTAGAATTAGTATGAACACAGAAGCATCCTTGTATAAATAATATTTACCTGGCTCTTCCTTGATGAGTAGTGTATTTTCTTCTGGATAGGCAACAGGTGGCTGCATCACTGAGCAATCTTCTAAATTTGTTTCATTGTTAGGTGGAATATTATAAATAAATCTTTTTGTTGTTTGGTTTTTTCTCCTCGTTTTTCCAGTCTCTTGAATTCCCTGGGAGCCCATATTATTCCAAATAAACACTTTTGTTTGACCTTCAGATTCATTTTCAGCCATTTCAGGAGATCCATCCTGGACCCAACTACTGTCATTCATTTGGTAGTTTTCTATTTGGCCCTCGTCGACATTACAACCATCATTTTCAATCTTTACGTTACTTGCCAAATTGGTAAGATTCCGTGTTGCCCAAAAACTAGCAATTTTTTGATCCCGTGATGAAGACAGACCATCTCTATTAACTGGTTTTCTGTTATTATAGTCCACAACTACAGATTCTGGAGCTTCTGATTTAATGCTTATATTTAAGGCATCTTTAATGAAATTTCGGCAAGTTTGAACAACTTCACTCATTTGAAGATAGCTGGCCACTGTCATAACTTCAATGGCATTTTGGCTTGTGAGCACCAGATTACCAGAATACAAGAAGTCCAAGATGACTGAAAAACCTTGAACTGCAGCAATATCTAAATGGGTAGTATTGTTTTGCTTAGGTTTTTCTTTGTCTGAAGCGCAATATAAAGTCTTAAAGAAACGGCTGCCTGCAACCAGGATGTTCTTATGAGCTTTGAAGATTTTTCCGCTTACCACAATGCTAACATCACAAAGAATATCTTGCTTTCTCTGTTCATCTAGTTGTCGCAGAAGTTGATAGCAGTAAGAGTTTTCATGTGGCCTACTATTAAAGTCACAGTAACCCTCCTCTGACTCCTGTAATTGAATAAAAAAACACTAATATTAAACTTCCAAACCAAGGAAAACAAATGTCAAGTTTTTAAAAAGCAATAACCAAATATACTAATTAGTGAGTAATCAAGAAATGGAGTGTACAGTGTTTGTGCAACCCATTGCTATTATATATATAAAACAAAAAATCAGTGGGACACGGTGGCTTACGCCTGTCATCCCAGCACTTTGGGAGGCCAAGGTGAGTGGATCACGAGGTCAAGAAATCGAGACCATCCTAGCCAACATGGGGAAACCCTGTCTCTACTAAAATTACAAAAATTAGCTGGGCATGGTGGTGTGTGCCTGTAGTCCCAGCTACTCAGGAGGCTGAGGCAGAAGAATCCCTTGAACCTGGGAGGCAAAGGTTGCAGTGAGCCAAGACTGTGCCACTGCACTCCAGCCTGGTGACAGAGACTCCTGTTTCAAAAATACACACACACATACACATCTGAAGATCAGCAGGATTTCATTTAAAAAATCATGTTATATGTTTCAAATTCAAGCTAAGAACATGAACTGAAAATTTCTTAAAATTAAAAAAGAGCAATTATTTTCTTAAGGAAAGAAAATTTCATTTATAGGAATTAAATGAGTTTGCTTGATCTCTAATAGGAAAGCAGCAGTCTCCCCTGATTGAACTTAAAATATCCGAGTTATATTTTATGCGGGGCATATCACCTTATCTTCTATTAATAAAAAGGTAAATTTTAAGTCTTGGAAAACATTAAAATCAAACAGTTTAGGTCAGTGAAGTTAATTAAATCTAACTAGAGATAAAGGTAAGACCATAAGGAGAAAATTTGCCTCAACTATAGAAATACCTAGTTATATGATTTCCTATCAACTTTCAAAACGATTTCCCTCTTTAGGGTCATAAATACCTTAAGCTGTAAGGTAAATTAAAATGTGTACATTCACAATTCTTAATGTTTACAAATTTTGCTTATCATACCAGTATTCATTATAGTTCTAATTGGCATCACAATTAAGATAATGTGATACAACCCTAAGAATAGAGTATGATCTAGAATTCAGAATGCTGTCTGTACCAGCTATTAACTGTGTGTCCTTGGAAAATCCCTATCCCTGACACTTTTCCTTAAACTATAAATCAGTATTACAAATATTGGTTCTAACTTTATGACTTTCCTCATACAGTGGCTAGGTGGGTAGGCTCCCTCAAAGCAGAGATGACTATCCCTCCAGCACCTTGATTAGTGCCTGGTACACTTTGCTAAACAACTAAAGTAATAATTTCTTTCCCAAGAGAAGAACTACTTAGACCATTTCTAGTAGAAAAGATAACTGAAAATACTGACCTTATTCAAGTGTCAATTCTTTGGCACAAAATATTAAGTTAAACATAGGCCATTTCTATGAAATAATAAAATACACACATACATGATCTATGATTTTATAAGCATGGAGAAAAACATGGGGAGATTCATACTAGTGTTAACAGGCTCAAAGGACTGACATGCTTAGAAAAAGTGGTATAAAAGTGGTGTAGAGATGACAGGACTGCAAAAGAAGTCTCACAAACAATATCTTAAATGGTGGATCTCTAAACCATCACAAAACATGATAATACAAACACATGCATGGCTAAATCATAAAAATGTTAGCTTTACTTGCATCCATGTCACAGGAGGCTACACACAGTCATCTCAATTCTCTGAAACTAACCCAGTTCATCTAAAAATCTTAGTGCTGCTTCCAGGTATGAGAATTCAACTGAAAGAACCAAAATATTAATATTCCAGGACATGGCCAGGCATGGTGGCTCATGCCTGTAATCCCAGCACTTTGGGAGGCTGAGGTGGGTGGATCAATTTAAGGTCAAGAATTCAAGACCAGCCTGGCCAACATGGTGAAACCCCATCTCTACTAAAAATACAAAAATTAGCTGGGCAGTAGTGGTGCCCGCCTGCAATCCCAACTACTCCAGAGGCTGAGGCTGGAGAATCACACACAGGACTCCAGGCTGGGTGAGACCCTGTCTCAAAAAAAAAAAAAAAAGATTCCAGGACAGGCTTCAACTATTTCACTGTGAAAATGGAATAGTGTGGAAAACCCTGCAAATCAGGAGTATATGATCACTACAGAATCTAGCATGAAAAGTAGATAAATTTCCTCATTTTCGATTGATCCTTGGCAGCCTCCCCGTCCCCTTCTGGTGCCAAGTGCATAATGCCCTTATGCTAAAAATCTCCCACCCATGCTCCCCCTACCATATCATAATGTTCCATGCTCTAAATTAGGTATATTCTCCTACCAAAACACCCTATTCTACAAAAACTTAAATCACGGATCAAGTAATCAAAGCAAATCCATTCATGAGTAACACTCTTATTTTTGTTTTTAGGTAACGGAACAAACTAAGTAAGGTAATAACGAGATTTATTCAACCTAAGCTCTTTTTTTTTTTTTTTTTTTTTTTTGAGATGGAGTTTTGCTCTTGTTGCCCAGGCTGGAGTGCAGTGGCACGATCTTGGCTCACTACAGCCTCCGCCTCCCAGGTTCAAGCAATTCTCCTGCCTGAGCCTACCGAGTAGCTGGGATTACAGGCATGCACCACCATGCCAGGCTTTAAGACAGGGTTTCGCCATGTTGGGCAGTCTGGTTTTTAACTCCTGACCTCAAGTGATCCACCCGCCTCAGCCTCTCAAAGTGCTGGGATTACAGGCATGAGCCACTGCTCCCAGCCAAGCTCTTGTATTAAACTAATATGTGGTATTAGATTGTTGCAAATATTTGGTTAAAATAAAAAAAAAAAGTATGTTGTGAAATCTTAAATCATTTAGCAAAGGGGAATGAAACTATTTAGGACTTGTGTGAAAATGTAAGGAAAAATACTAAAAACACCTATAACAATTACTTGGACAGTATAACTTTCTACAAAAGAATCATTCTGTTTACTTGGTTTGTCTTTTGAGACTGAGTAAATTTTATTAATTTGCCTGTGCTCGCTACAGAAATTCCTAATGAGGAGGAAGAATCTTGCTCTGGTGCAGACCCAACAATAAGCTTTGTTACACATGCTGTACCTGAACCCAAGTTCATTTGTTTCAGTGTTCTATCTAATAGATACTGCAGTAAAAGAATATTGCATGAAAATTTGGAAGAAGCAAAAGTTTTCAACAATGACTATCTGGCAGCATATATCCATGAAGTATTTGTGGAAGCATGTACAAGTCAAGAACTGCCTAAAGTTTATATACCAAGCAGTTGAAAACACTTTAGGAGGTGGCTATGCCTACTGTTGCAGTCATCTTAGGCTATGATCACTGCGTCCTGAATTTTCTGCCTTTATCATACCAAATGTCCTAATTTTTAACTAAGACAAAAGCCTATCCAAATTATCTGATTCTACTTTGATACAAACTACAAATGAAACACTATTTGACGACTATTTTTTTTCTGATTACTATGGTACAAGAATATTAATGTTCCTTGCTTTTATGGCCAACAACAGCAATTTCTTTTTCACCACTGATTAAAGCACTACTCCATATATTTGCAGCAGCTATTAAATATGCCCTTCAAAAAACTCACACAAATAAATATGCCCTTTGAAAAAATGAATCATTTCAAAGAGTATATGTGTATTCTCCAAGGAGACTATTATTGGAAGATTTGGGTAAAAGAGCTAAATAAGCACAAAGCACTAAAATAAACTGCCAGTATTATTTGCTGAACTCAAGAAATTAATAAATTCGAGGAGAGATCCAAGATGGCCGATTAGCAACAGCTCAGGAATGTAGCTCCCAGTGAAAGCGCAGAGAACGAGTGGACGCCGCACTTTCCGACGAATTTTTGTTGCCCACAGACCAGGAGATTCCCGGCAGAGAGGCCACACGGGTCGCCAGCGCAACTCTTTTGGCCGGCCGCGCCCGGCGGGGCGCTTCCCAGTGCAGAGTATATGGACGGACGGGCTCCGCTGGTCCCATCCCCACAAGGAAAACAGCAATTGGAAGTGCTGAGGACTGAGAGTTTCACAGCAAGCACAGTGAACCCAGGAAGGTCCGGCTCTGAGGGGAAGGGGCGTCCGCCAAAGGAAAACTAAGAAATCGAAAAACTTCATCACCGGGCGGAGAGAGATCCAAGATG
>PVKP010017982.1:0-45059 GCA_004027715.1 Plecturocebus donacophilus
AAAGTGACATGATTAAGTTCATATTGTGAAAGGTGACAACAAAATAAAACATATAAAGAACCAGTAAATTGGAAACATTTTCAAAATGCAGATGAGGAGAGTGTGAAAGAGCAAAGTTCTGACTAAAGTTTGAAGCTCAAGAGCAATTGAAGAGGTACAAGTCCTGTAAAAGAAGCTATAGATGTTTGGATTAAGTTATTAATCATCAACAATCCAAATATTCTTTGTCTTGAAACATAAATACATTTTCTTCACACACAAAAATGTACAGTTTAGTTGGAAGTGCTAATTAGTGTGAACTTAGTAGCAAGTAATAGTTAAAACTAAGGATTATTACTAACACTTTTTGAATACCTACCACATGTTGGAAGCTATACCCAAGCTATGATTCCAATCAAACAGCTGTAGCAACTGACCTCAGAAGGATGCTAGGGTGGAGTTGGAATTCCAGTCTAGGTCTGTTTTCACTTCCCCGTCCTTACTCTCCAAGCGTCCCTCTCTGATGTTTCCTCACAACAATGTATAGACAAACAACAGTCAAAATCAATGTTATTTTTTCTGTCTTTGTGGATACTGAGCCACGTAATAGAAAAACAAAGGAAATAATGAATTCTTACTAGGAGCACTGAATTAATCTTTGACAAATTTCACTGTGAACTCTTCCTTCTCTAAATCCCACTGTTACTTCATTTTTGCTTTAACAAGTGTTTTCCTTTGGGTTACTAGTCCCTGGGACCAATAGAGAAATTCAGTATCTGTGATAGAGTTCATTAATTGGTTACATGGCAGGACTTCCTCACTGCAAATTATAGAATTATTTGTTAAAATGTGTTGCAATTCTGCCTGGAAAAAAGTTACCAGATGAGAGAGTCATGTAAAAATGGACCATTTTCCCAGTATAACAGTATGATGCTATCTCCATAAACGAAAAGCATAAACAAATGAATGAAAACTATGGGCTATCTCTTCTTTTTGCTGTGTTTGATATTGTATAGAACTTTTTTGTAAAACTGAAAACCTAGGGTGGGCAGGTTCAAAATTTTTCATAATAAAATGTGACCAAGCAAATTTTATATACAATCAAAGTGGCATTGCACTAGCTAAGGTAATACTAACTTCTAGAACAGACAAACTCTAGGTCTCAGTGGCTTAACACAATAGAAATTTATTCTCCACTTTTTTAATGGTCCCGTATAGTTAGGGGTTAACAAACTCTGACCCATAAGCGAAATCTGGCCTGGTGCCCATTTTCCTAAATAAAATCTTGTTGAAACACAGCCCTGACACTGGTTTATGTGTTGCCTGTGGTTGCTTTTATCCTATAATGGCAGAGATGAGTAGTCACAATAGAGACAACATGGATTGCAAAGACTAAAATATTTACTATCTGGCCGTTTATAGAAAATGGTTGCTGGCACATATATATGGTAACAAAGAAACCAGGTTCTCTCAAGCTTATGATGTCATCATCTCACCTCTAGCCAGCCATCAGTGAGATTGAGAAAATGGAGAATTGCATAAGAGGCTTGGAAATTCCACATATCACTTGTACTCTATTCCATTGGTCAGAACTCAATCAGATGATAATACCTAATTGCAAGAGAGACTAGGAAATATATTGTAACTGTGTACCCAGAAATTAAGGGAGATAGTTTGGTAAACTATTAGCCAGCATTTAGTTAGCCAGAAACTGGCTAATTAGTCACATGTTCAAGATTAAACAAAAATTCACCTTTAAAAAAATAGCCTAAGGTGCTCAGATTGTCAATAAGTTGTCTAGAATTACAGGGATGCATCTTTAAAAGCAAAACACTGAATAAGGTAAGAACCATAATGATACTCAAGTTACTAAACAAAGATCTTGCAGTTAACCCAGCTTTTAAAAGTAGACCAGGTCCATATATACACAAATACCATATAAAACCTCGCTATGGTCTTCAGACTCCTCCGGCTGTTTCCGACCTCAGGATCTTTCTAGCTATTTTTCATTTCGCCTCTTAACCTGCTTATCGTCTCACGTCCTGAAAGCAGGTTTCTCTCTTGGTCCTGCACCCTTGCTTCTACTTGCTTTGGTCCTCTGTTGTTAGTGTTCTTTTCTTGCTAGACCTGGAAACTCTCCATCAGAGCTGGGAAACAGAAAGGCCAAGACAATGTGAAATCTAAATTCTAGAAGAGAAGTTTAACAAATCAGGTGAAGTCAAGTGTCCAGCAAGAAGGAGGCATTTGCAGGATTCTAGATGATGCCAAATAGGTGGCTGCATAGTTGTGTAAGGGAATGTCCTCTCTTTTGGCTTGGAGATACTGTGAAACTGCTGTCAGCTCATTGTAAATTGGTTCCAAGGGGCACTGAGTGGGAATGTGTGACTGGGTGATTGGAAAACTCAGCATCAAAAGAAGAAAATCATATTACAGTCCTTTCAGGTCATGGTAAGCACATATAAAGAATATTACACAGAACAACCTCTTCAAATGCAAGATTAATTTCTAAGGTAATTTGTCTGTAGATTTTGTGATGTAAGACTGTCTCCAGGTTCCTCCTTCTCTTTAACAGGGTTCACTGTTTAGCTTCAGCTTGGATCAAGTTAAATTGTTACTTTTTAGACTCTTAAAAAATATACAGATTATATATTTCCCTTTATTCTCCCTGAATGCTCACATATTTCATATAATCTTGCTGTGCCTTTTTTGGACAATTTATTGAATTTCTATAGAGTGATATTTTTGCCAGAACTTTTTATGTTATTATTTTGATCGATATATTATTTGGATTCTGTTTCACATTTCTTTTCTTTTCAAACCATCTGCTTTTTATAGCTGTTTCTTCCTTCCTTTGGCTGGCTTTTTGATATCCACACTTGTGTATTGCCTTCGTCCATGGAATACAAGGTTTATTATTATCTTCAACAATATGTCCTCTCAGCTATTTTCTACTGATTGCAGCTAGACCTATTGTATTACACAAAAAGACGGCATTCCAGTAAATGTAAAACCTTTCACTTACCACTTCTAAATCTGCACCGCGGACCCTAGGTAACTCTCCTTGTCTTTGTTATTCTGTGTGTGTGTGTGTGTGTGTGTGTGTGTGTGTGTGTGTGTTTATCTTATAGGCATTATGGAAAATATGCTTAGAAAAACTAGGATTCTTTTTAGGATATATATTCATTTTTGCAATTTTAAATTCCAGTTTAATATGACCCAGAAGTCACAGAAATGATTATAATGCAGATTTTCAACTATCATGGTTTTTATTATAGGTTTGTATATAATTGTTTTATTTAGAACAGGTTTCTCCCCTCTAATTGTGACAACTAAAAATATATGCAGACAATGCCAATGCCAAACGTCTCATAAAGGGTGGGGGGCCTTGCCCCAGTTTACAACTAGTTTAGACCCTGTCTTGTTTGAAAAAAAGATTTAGAAGAATTTAAAAGCATGCATAATATATAAGATTTCAAAACATAGGCAAATAAAATGGGATTATAAGAAGAAAAGAACACTAAAAATGGATAAAACTAGAGGAAAGGCCGATATATACAAATTTTGCTGTGCAATTGTGTACAGTGGCTAGGGAATCTTCTACACACTTGGATCTGAGCTGTTGAGCTGCAGATACATTAAGATTAAGTGAGTGATGTTGCTTTAATCAGTGCATTTGTGCTGCTATGATGAAATACTACAGACTGGGTAATTTATGAACCAGAGAAATTTATTTCATACAGTTCTAGAGGCTACAATATCTAAGATGAAGGTGATGGCAGGTTTGGTGTCTAGTAAGGACTCTCTATTTCCAAAATGGCACCTTGTTTCTCCATTGTCCACAGGGGAGAAATGCAATGTCTTCACACAGCAGAAGACCAAAAGACAGTGAAACCACTCTTTCAAGACGTTTTACAAGGGCCTTATTCCCATTCATGAGGGATCCATTCTCATGACTCAGTCACCACTTAAAGGCCCAACTTCTCAAATCTAACACATTGTGATTAAGTTTCAGCACATGAATTTGAAGGACCACATTCAGACCATAGCAATGCCCAAAGCATGAGCTAATATTTGCCCAGGAGATTCTCAACTTTACCTATTTCTAGGGGTGCAATAGATTTTTCTCATAGAGATGATACAATGTAGTTTAAATAAAAATCTTCTCAGTAACATTTTTATTGCAGATTTTAGCTATTGTTTTCTCCACTTATTTCTCTATTCTATATGGATTTATTTTAACTTTGTATTTTAATTGTTCTATTAAATATTTTTTCACTGGGCAGAATGAAAAAATGTGGTCAAAATTTTTCATAATAAAATGTGACCAAGCAAATTTTATATACAATCAAAATGGCATTGCACTCATTAAGGTAATGCTAACTTCTATAACAGATAAACCCTAGGTCTCAGTGCCATGTGCATGTATCATACGTAGGTATATGTATCTATACCTACGTATGATACATGCACATGCTTAATCCTGTAATCTAAATATGTAGAGAATGTTTTGCATACAGCATTACAGCAGCAGTAGTTAATATGAAATCACTAAACTTCTAGTCAGATGGCCTGAATTGGAATTCTTTACTCCAACTGTGTAATCTTGCATGTTATTACTCAATTTTCTTGACTTCAGGATTAGGACAAGAATAGCAAGTTCACCTAATTGTAGTCAGAAATAAAAGCATAGTATTATAGAATCATAATAATGTTAAGCTATTACCTATCTTTTTTGGAAGCAGATGAGACCTACAAACATATACTTTTTAGCACAGGCTGTTCTTTTTTAAGAATATCAATAAGCATAGACTAAGAAGAAACATTTACATACAGTTTATATAAATATGTATATGTGTGTATATATATATGATATTAAATAGCTCCTGGCTCCATCTACTTTAATAAAATGAATCTTGTGGAATACAAATACAATTCCCAAATTCAGGCAGTCTTGTTTTGAAGAACAGCAATCTTAGTAGTGATTTATGAGTTAGAGCTCAGATGTGTTTGTGCTTAGATGCAGGCTCAGTTCAGTCTGGCACTGTCTTTACAAGAGAGGACCGCTTGCTCTTAGACTTTGACAAAGAACCTCTAACACCCTAATATTAAATGACTTTATTTCAGATTTTTGCTGCAGCACTTAAAAGAGCCCAAGTACTTTATTTCTTTTATTGGTGGAAGAAGCATATCTACAAATAAACTTGCTTTGCTTCACCATTCTCAAATTATTTTTCATCCTATATTTAAGTAAATTAAATACTGTAGAATAGATAGAAATTTTCTTATCCGTTGAAGTTTTATATATTAGTTGATGTCTTTTAGAGGTTTGCTGTTTTTTCATTTCGTCATTAGGTTTGATGAGGCTAATTCTTCAAACATTAAATGTACAAAAATACTAGCTTTAAAATGAAGTATACTCCAAAAAGCACATGAAGATTACTTACCTTTGAGCCAGGTCCCCAATTCTGGTTAAATGAAGATTGGGGAGGAAAGGGTTAGATTTATGTAGCTGAAGAGATAAGCACCAAAAATACATCCAATACTAAATGACAGAGTTTCTGTAATGTCAGACCCTCCTCCATTAAAATCTATTAATAGAGATTCAGATTTTGCATTTACTGCTTTAGGTATGAAATCTCAGATAATCCACTGTCAGGAAGTTTATTCCCTGAAAGTTAATCCATTTTGTCTTTGCTTAATGAATGAACCCAAGATATTTAGAAATAGTGAGGATGACATATACAGGAAGATAATTCTAATAGAAAAATCTCTTGAAGGATGAATAAGAAAATATTGGATGAAGAAATGAGTTATCACATAGGATGACCAGTTGTACTGGTTATCTTCAGACTGTCCTGAATTTAGTGCTCAAAGTCTCTTGTTGTGGAAATTCTTCAATCCCAGGCAAACTGGGATGGCTGGTTATCAAATTATGAGTCAAATTTCCTTGATTTTCTCTTTGATTTCATTCTAGTTTTCTATAATAGTCTAATTATTAGTTCTAATTTTATAGTTGGAGATTTTATATTTATCAATTTTAAAATAAATTATTGCCTTCTTTAAGGATTCATTGTTACATGCTGTCAGTTATCTATTTCAGATTTAATGGGATACGTCCTTTCTTTAACAGTTATTATTCGAATTAGAAGTAGCTTCTTTGGAAGTTTTAGTTATCCAAAGGAGAATGATTTTTGCAATGAGGTTCAAATATGTACATTTGCGCTTCATTCCTTATCCCTACCATTTTTAACCAGTGTTGGCAATGAAAATAATGCACTTTCCTTTTATGAAAAAGGCTTTGATTTGTCAATAAAACAAACATATCTTAGTTCCATGAGTTCATCATCAGGCAATTTCTAACCTAAGTCTTACGGACCCTGAGTGAAAATAGTGATATCTTGAGGTACTGCAGTGAATTTGTTTTTTCTATACCTTCAGAGACTACATGCAGAGATCAAGACTTTCATTTCACTTCAACAGTATGCTTCTCTGTAAGACAGACAGGATGTGGTCTAGGAGAAAGTCCACATTTTAACAATAGGCCATTGACAGAATGTTTGGGGAATACAAAGAGGAAGAGAGCATCTGTCTACACCCAAAATTATCACAGGCATTTCTGTGTGTGATAATCTTCGATTTCAAAAGTATGTTTTTTAAGGTCACCCGTTTTCCTTCTCTGTTTTTATTGGATGAAGAAATTTGCCTTCAAGATAACAAAACACAAATGCAGAGAAGGAATTGCATCACATTTTGTCTAGTTATCCCAGGCAGAAAATGAATTCTCTCAGACACTAAACATATTTTATTTAACTCCTATATATGATCTATGTGAATCAAGCTGAGAAAATGAAAAAAAGGGTGGGAAGATGAAATCCAACTGAAAGTAATGGTGCAGAGGATTCAATAGGCAAGAAGTCCTTCTAGGAAAAAAAATGGAGAGTGCCCCAGTTGCTGACTTTATCTGCAATTAATTCTGCATAATATTTTATCATTTATTCTGCATGAGCAAAGATGCTATGCAGAGTATAGGCATCACAAATACCACTATTTTTCTTTCTCTTCTGTAACCTTGATCAAATGGTAGTTAAATTTTGATTAAATTTCATATTTTAAGGACTTACAAGGAAATCTCCGATGTCTTAGCCCTGTGTTTATTGTCGGCATCTCTAACTTGTTTTAGTTTTCAGAGGAAAGATCCCATATATAGCACCCTATCACAATGCTGACCTGTATGAACATCCAGCTGGTGCAGCTGCCATAAAGCTCAAAGGAGAGTTAGAATGAGTCCAGTGTCTGCCTTGTCTTTTACTTTCTTCTTTTGAATGCTGTTGTGTAAACCTTTTGTTCTAATGTCTTGCCACCTGGATTCTCTTGTGGATGTGTTGCTACTCTCGCCAAAACACTTGGCAGAGGGTGCTTCCTGTTGTACAGCAGACTTTTATTTACAGAACTTCTATAAAACCACAACATGAATAGTCAGAATATAAAAGATGGGATTCTAATGAACATAGTAAAACTTCAGAGCACATTCTTTAGCCAGGAGAAAGTGCCACAAAGATATGATTTAGGATGAGTAAGACATAAGTCAAGGTGTGGGTCTTTTAGTTTCCACCAGAAAACAACACTTGGATTTCCTGGCAATGTATTTATGTAATGACTGTGGTTTCTTTTTGTAAACTGTGTCTCAGACAGGGAGGAAGAATGAACCAACTGGATTGTGTAACTTTATAAATAGAAACAGCCATGTTAAAATAACAAGACTGCTCTGGGTTAAGGCAATGAATTTTGCTACTAGCTATAAAGCTAGGCCACTGCATCAATATAAGATCCATCCTGCAGAGTAACTTCTAAGGCTTGCCCAAAAACTGCTTAATAGGAAAAACCATGAGAACTCCTTGCTCCCCTTCTATTGTATTTCAAGTGTTTTACTCCAAATAAATCAAAACCTTTTCTCTGCTGGATATAGTCAAGTTGGAGACACTCAGGGACTTTGTCCTCCACTACAAATATTGAATGATATACTCATATCATTTTTTAATGTAGCACATAGTTTATTAAACTTTGAAACAGTTTATCCATCCTGGCAGTGGCATACAGGATAAGGAGGTACTGTCTTATTATCTGTTGAACAAGATATATGCTACCTTTGCCATAGGATCTGGAAAGCTAAATGATTTAAATATCATTATTGCTCTTTATTTTTGGAGGAACAAACCCAGGTGAAAGAAAGTAAACCTCCTTAGTGAGGACAAAAAAAAATCAATATTTTCAGTGTGATTCCATGCAATTTGGTATGTACTTATATTCTGTGTTTACAAGTCAGTCAAGGTTTATAGATCATAGCTTTTGAGTCTTTGGGGGATTATTGCAGAATAGTGAGATTTTCTTTTATTTTGGTGGCTAATCCTTCATAGACACTGTTGGGAAACTAATCTTCCTGAGCATAGTCATAATCTCGGGAATCATTCAAGGTTCCCCCAACGTAATTAAAATTAAATTTCATTTAAACTCTTTAAGTTTATTTAAAATTTCTTTAATGAGAGGCTGATTTGATTCATGTGTGTATCTCTTGAGCTTCCCTAACACAATGTCTTGCATGTAGTACTGGCTTAAACATATGGATTGAATAAAAAAATAACTATTTTTATGATTATATTGCTTTGATTCATGATTTGCCTCATGTCTATATTTCAAAAAGAGCCATCCTAGAGCCTATTAATGATTTATTGGATAGAAATGCCAGCTATGCTATTTCTGTACAAGTCAAGTTTCCCTAAACCAAAAATTCAAAATCTAAAATTCTCTAAAATCTAAAATGTTTTGGGTGCCAACATGACACCACAAGTGGAAAATTCCATACCTGATTTCAGATGATGTTTTGTAGTCAAAACACAGACAAAACTTTGTTTCATGTTTTATTTGTTGTAAAAATTACCTTTAGGCTAAATGTACAGAATGTATATGAAACATAAATAAATTTCTCGTTTAGACTTGGTTTCCATCCCCAAGATACCCCATTATGTATATGCAAAGATTCTAAAATCTGAAAAGAACATTCAAAATTAGAAGCACTTCAGGTCACAATAATTTTGGATATAACTATTCAACTCATATATCAGTGATCCAAAGTCCAAACCTTAATAATTTCAGCCTTAGCAGAATATACTAAGTCTACCTTGAGCAATGCTACCCCAATCCAGTGGTGGCCACATGTGTCTCCAAACCTATCTCATCAAACGTAGACTTTTAAACATGGAAGACAGAGTGGATGATTTTCTAACCCAAGTGCCTCCTTTTTTTATATGATTAAAATTAAGACTCGGTAAATTGAAGTGGATTGTCTCAAAGCCATGGCATTTTAAAAAAGTGGATATAAAATTCTATGCCCATGTCCTAAGCATCCCATTTGTTGATAACTATTGCTCAGGTTACTCTAACAAACCTGCTTAGAAAAATAAATATGACTTTAACATAAAGTTCAAGATTCATAATCTTATGGAAAGCCAGCAATAGCCTTGTGCTAGAGAAGGAGGTAGAACATGTTTGAGTCATCCTCCAGCACTTACAAGTGTTTTTGGCATTCTTCGATTTCCTTGTCAGAATATAACTGGTGAAATTCCTCCATTCAATAACAATATCCAAACTCTATTGCCAGGGCATGTTTATGGATGTTAATAGAGTTTTCCTTGTCAAGGGTGATGTATGATATAGATCTTCCTCTAAGTAATCATAAGTCCATTGTAGTATAGTAAATCAGCCAAGTGCATTGTAATTTATATGTTTTACTCACAGGGATTTCAGACAGGATACTTCTCAGATATACAAGAGAATCTAACTCAGTATTTTCTGTAACATATCTCTTCTTGCTTTCAAATCTCCTTCCCCGTTGGTAGTGATTGCAAAGGAGGTGGTTATTAAGCGGGAAACCTAAGCGTGAATTAGACTCTTTTGATTTGAGAAAGCCTCATCAGAGTAAAAGATTACTAAATTTCAAGGTCCAACTTCGGTGCCATTTTCCCCTTTTTTATGTAGTTTTTCTCTGTTTCATTTTTAAAAAGGCATCTTCAGATGAATGGATACAGTGTGTGTAGGGAAGTTTTTGTGTCCTCAGGGTAATGGTAGATGGAGGGAGAAAACTCTCTGATTTTCTTGCTACTCTCTGGGTCCTTGCTGGTCTCTGCCAGGTTGTCCCCATCCAGCCTGGTCACGGGACATATTGTGCTGTGAGACTTGGGCCTTGAGTACTGTGTGGACACCCTCTGTTGGCAACCATTGCTCATATTCTGCACCTGTCTTGATGCCGGCTCTCTTGGAATACTAGTCCTCAGAGCATTCCTGCATACCACCACTGGGACACATAGGAACTTCTGGATTCGTACATATCAGATGCACTGTCTCAAGCCATATCTACTTAACTGTGTCTTATCATTTTTCTTCTACTGTGGCTATTTTGTATTGGCAAGGAGCACCCCTGCATTCTGATCCCCCCAGCTATCAAATGGGAAGTGGAAGACAAATTCTTTCAGCTTTCACCCTGGTCTTTAACTTATCTTGAAATTTTTTAATGTAACTGTTGATCCTGAGCCTATTCCCAAGGGTATGGAAGCACCAGATTCTTTCTCAGAGATTCAAATTGTATCTTATCTTTAGACATACCCCATTCTCAATCCCCTTGCTTCTTTCCTGCTATTTGAACTTTTATCTATCCTCACTATCACAGGTTGTCTGTAGTATATCTTGTACCCTATCCATTGTGGTTAATAGTGCCACTATATGTTGGGTTAATCAAGATATTTTATTTGATAAATAAAGAAAATTTTAATTTGGAATTTGGAAATTAAATTTTGAATTTGGAAAACACTTTTGTGCTCAATGAAACCTAACTTTTGAGACTATTTTGTCACAATGAACTTAAAAATATTTTCAATAATGTTAAACAAGCAATTATTTGTTGTAGACTGAATTCTGTCTTCTTGTAATAATAAATGTCATTATTTCAATGAATAGGGAAACCTTAAATCAACTAAGAAACAGTAACAAAAACATGCTATGTTATTATCAAAAATGCATGCTCCCTCCTACTTAGGAATCATGAATTTATATACTATGATGTGATAAAATTCATAACTAATTGTAATTTTTCCTAAAACGTTTAAAGCATTCTCTAATACCAGCTTCAATGTCTATATTACTGTAACTTCATGAAAGACCACTAACAATAATGGCTATCATTTATTAATATTAAGTAGTACTTGCTAGACACTGTTAGAGGTGCTTTAAATGCATTCTCATTTATCCTTCATGTGTACTACCATTATCTTCACTTTTTAGATAAGGAAACTAAAGCATAAAAGAGCTAAGAAACATGAGAAACATGACCTAGCTACTGCCTATTTTGTAATTCCCATGGACTTAGCTTGGAGGAGTAAGAACTGTGACTACAAAGCAGAAATTGAACAACAGCTTCATTTAGGAAATCTGAATAAGAGTATAAATAAAATGATGACCCTTAGGAAAAAAAAAAGCAGTTTTTGAGTGTAGGGATAGATGTGGCCTGCTCGTCATAAAGTTCATGTGTGATAATAGATAACTGATTTTAAAAATAACAATTCAAACTCTAAAAATTCTGTTATACTGCCTGGACACAGTGGCTCATGCCTGTAATCCTAACACTTTGGGAGGCTGAGTCAGGTGGATCACCTGAGGTCAGGAGTTTGAGACCAGCCTGGCCAGCATGGCAAAACTCTATTTCTATTAAAAACATCATTCTCAGCAAACTGACACAAGAACAGAAAATGAAACACCGCATGTTCTCACTCATAGGCGGATGTTGAACAATGAGAACACATGGACACAGGGAGGGGAGCATCACACACTGGGGTCTGTGGGGGGGAAATTGGGGAGGGACAGCGGGGGATGGGGAGTTGGGGAGGGATAATATGGGGAGAAATGCCAGATATAGGTGATGGGGAGGAAGGCAGCAAACCACACTGCCATGTGTGTACCTATGCAACCATCTTTCATGTTCTTCCCATGTACCCCAAAACCTAAAATGCAATTAAAAAAAAATAGATTGTCTGGACTAAGGCCCTGCATTGATTCATGGAGTAGCTAACGGTTGGCCATATAGTCAGGGACAATGCTACAGTTTTAAAAAGGACATATATAATTAGTCTGATGTATTAAAATATATAAATGTACAATTGAAACTAAAAAAAAAAAGATAGGGTTAATGGGTATTCCAATTACCCTGATTTGATTGTATGAATGTATTGAATTCTTACATATGCCTCCAAAATAGGTACATCTAACCTGTATCAATAAATAAGATGGGGAGAATTAAAAAAAAAACACAAAAATTGGCCGGATGCGGTCACTCATGCCTGTAATCCCAGCACTTTGGAGGCCGAGGTGGGTGGATCATGAGGTCAGGAGTTTGAGATCACCCTGGCCACATGGTGAAATCTTGTCTCTACTAAAAATACAAAAATTAACTGCGTGCAGTAGTAGGAATCTGTAATGCCAGCTACTTGGGAGGCTGAGTCAGGAGAATTGCTTGAACCTGGGAGGTGGAGGTTGCAGTGAGCTGAGATTGTGAGCTATATATATATATATATATATACACAAAAATTAGCCAAGCATAGTGGCACACTCCTGTAATCCCAGCTACTTAGGAGGGAGGCTGAGGTAAGAGAATCACTTGAACCCCAGAGGTAAAGGTTGTAGTATGCTGAGATTGTGCCACTGCACTCCAACCTGGGCAACAGAGTGAGAGGTCCTCTCAATCAATCAATCAATTCTGTTATACTTATGAAGAATAACATTACATGTGTATTACAAGTTTGTGAAAATAGCCTAGTAAAATATTTTAAAATTGTTATAGATGTATAATATATGCATACCAATAAAATACACATATCATAAATATGTTTCATGAATTTTTTGAAATGAACACATTTTTCCAGCTAATAGAAAATTACAATTTAGATTGCTTTTTCTCATGGATATATATTATTTCAGTATGTGAATTCTCCCACAATTTATTTTTTATTCTGTTTTTAATATGGGCATTTGGATAGTTTATAGCTTGAGGATTTATGAATAATGCCACTGTGAACATTCCTGTACATGTCTTTTTGTGAACATAAGAAACAGTGTCTGCTGGGTAGATCCCTAGGGGTGAAACTTCTAGGTAATAGGCAAGACATTTACTCAGCTTTTGTGAGTATGATTACTGCCACCATTTCTAAAGTGATTGTACCAGATTGCTTTCTTACCAACCTGAATGCAAATTTGGTTACTCCACATCTCTGCCCCCAGGTATTACCATTGTTATGAGGCCACAGATCCTTAGCATTTTCAATGTAGTGGGATTTTGTTGTAGTTTTAAGTTTCAATATCCTTATAACTGATGGAATTGATTATCCTTTCTTTAACTAGCCATTTGGATATCCTACATTGTGGAGTGTCCATTCATGTTTTCTGCCCCTTTTTCTAATAGTAATGAGTCTCTTTCCCTAATGGTTGATAGAAATTTTTTTCAATGTCTTCTACATATGAATACTTTGTCAGATATGCACTTTGTGAATATCTTTTCCCACTCCATGGGTTGTGTTTTCCCTCTCTTAACAATGTCTTTTGGGAAACAAAAATTCTTAATTTTAATGTAATCCAATTATCTTGCTTAAGAAACTTTGCAGTTCAAAAATTATAAAACTATTCTTTGGAAAAAGCACTGTTTGAGGTAAAAATTGAATGTATGCCATACATTTGACAGCTACATTTTAATATACCTAATAAAACAGGTGGAATTGGTCATTGTACAGAATAGAGATAATCTTATATATTTTTTTAAAAAAATTAATGTCACATTTTATATCAGATGATTTCTGAAACAAGTAAAACTGCTCACTCTAACATATACATACATTTTACATTTAGTTTGACAGACTTCTAAAAATCAGGAGTTAGTATCTCATAAGGTATAAATTTTTCTTATACTGAGGTAAAAACCATCTCTGTGTTACTTCCACTTACTGGTTATAGTTTATAAATATAGTCTTTTATTCACTTATCTATTCAACACATATTGTATGAACGCTATGACTTCTAAGTCTTGGAAAGGTTACAGGGATAATTGAGGAACTCAGAGTTGACTTGGGAAGCAGTCTGTTAGTAAGTGTACATTTTTCAGAGCTCATAGTCATATTAGTTGGTAGGAAAATGAAGAAGCCTCACCTTTTTGTCCTATTCTTTGAGTAAAGACTTCCAACTATTCCACATATTATATAAATTTCAGACCTTTTATCATCATGATTATTTATTTTCAGACATAACCTAATTAGTTACTGACATAGTTAACATTAAAATTAAAAATTAATACAAAGCAATAGCCCACGTGATTTTTTATCAGCAAAGAGACTGTGGTTCCATTCGTTTCTAGAACTGGAAGGCAGCCTGTTATTGTTGATTCAGCCTAGAGCAGCTCTATCATATTTTTGGCAGTGCCTCATACCATGTTTACATACTCAACTTGAATTTTAATCTATCTGCATAAATCCCCTAAATCGCACTCATGATTATTATCAAGTGTCTTCCAATGTTTTCAGCTAATTTATGAATGTACAAAACTTGCTGATCATTATTAACCTTATTTCCAAGAAAATTTTATGATACAGGACTATATTTTGTTTTTTATGCAAAGGTAACTGAAGAAGGTAGTATATAAAGCTATATATACGATCATGATGAGTCAATCGTGTGTGTGTATGTGTGTTAAAATATTTGAAAATAAATGCACCAGAATATTCGTGGCACTCTCCTAGATGATAACATATCCTTTTAAATCAATTTATGCTAATTTCAAGTTCATTGCCTTATCAATCATTCCACCTCTTTCTACAATCTTTTCTAAATCTTTAAATGGAATTGGATACCATCTAAATATTTTATGTCTAAGCATTTATTCCTTAGAAATGCTGGCCAACATCCTTTTGCATGTCTTATAGAAAGTTCAGGTGGAGAATGATCTTTTAATCAACATTTTACAATTATAATTGTCTAAATATTTGTACAGTTATCCAACTGTTCCCTTGTATAGCCTAAATTTCAATATATTTTGCCAAAAATAGTAAAATCATCATCAAATATGGTCTGAAATTGTATTCTAAGTCTTTGTTTTCTTGGCTTCGAACTTAACACTGTTACGAAATGAAAGGTCGGTTTGACAGAATCTATTCTTAGTGAATCTATGATACCTCTAAAGAGTATTACATTATTTTTCTATTTTCTCAAAAGATCTCTGTTCAAAGACATTGTAATATATTATAAGAATTCTATAATACTTTGCAGTTCCTTCCATCAAGGTGGGTTACAGAAGTATATTAACTTCCATCTTGAATCTGGACTGGCCTTGGAATTTACTTTGAGTGATAGAATACAGTTGAACAGATACTGTGAGAATTCTGAGCTCAGACTCAAGAGGTCCAGAGCTTTCCCTCTTGCTGCTCCTGGGGACTCTATATAAATAAGCATGAGCTAGTCCACTGGATACTGAATGACATACAATGCAAGGCCCCAACCAACAGCTAAATAATGCCAGACACATGAGTGAGTCCTTGACTGCCAGCACATTGCACATACATGAGTGAGACCAGCCAAACTCAGTAGAAGGACCTCCTAGCTGACCTTAGCCCAAATTGTCACCCTACAGTATCATGAACTAAAAAGTGATTGTTATTTTAATTCTTTAAATTTTTGGTGATGTATTTTATATAGCAAGTGCTAACTGATACAGATTTTTACTGCACTTTCATAATAAATGCTATAATGTTTATTTCCATGTAAGTCTATTATTAGAATTTACTGTTTATATCAGTATTAGAGTATTATTAGCTTCACTTCAATATAATTTTTAAGAAACGTACTTTATCCTTGTACATATGTAATGGAGTGAAAATGATCACTATATAACTGGTAATTCTTTTTTACCAATGGATATATATATAAGAGCTTTCATTTCCTCCTGTTAGTTCTCTTTCAGGAAAAAGTAGGGCTGACAGCTCTTGGCTGACTAGGAAGTAGAGTATTCTCATTATTACTTGTTCTTATGACATGTAACTATCTAAATGTTAGAAGAAATAATGCTTTATGAAATGATAATGACAAAGTGAAAATTAAGAGGAAATACTGATAACTTGCTCACAAATTGTGTGCATTGACTGTTGGGCCCCAAGGGGTGTTTTCTTACTCAGAAGATCCACCCAAGATTTGTTTCCTATGTTCTAATTTGTAAAAATGCACATGAGAAATAATTATTTATTGGAATAAGACTATATTTGGTTTAACTCAGTCTTCGAATTTAAAATCTTAAGTCCAAAAATAATTTTAAAATGTGATATTTTAGAAAATTTTCCAATGGAAACAATGCCACAGAGTTTTGAAATGATGTAATTAAAAAGTAAAATAATAAAATAACATTCTTAATATTAAATTATTTTACAGTGGTTGTGAATGCATAACATTAAAATGTTAACTTGAAAGGAGGAAAAATATAGCTAATTATCCACATTTCTAAACAATGTTTGAGTATTATGAAATGGCTTTTTAAAAACATTTTATCCAGACATTTAGAATTATGCCCTTTAAAATTTGAATAGTTTCAATGGAAAATAAGCAGTTATACTTTCTGAAAATAAGCTTTCCAGATCTTGAGTCATTCTAAATTTTTAGACATACTTTGGACAATGGAAGGCTAAGAATTATAAAATGCTAATTGTTTAGACTTCATTTAGCAGTATCAAATATCTAAAACTATTTTTATGGCTTTGCATTGAATAAATCTGTTACTTTTTATATCAAATGGATTCATTTGGCTGATCTGAAAAATGAGATGCCAGTCAAGGGAAATTCAAACCTACATATTTCTGGTACATTTGGAGGGGAATTCAAGCATGAAAGTTGGAATCCAATTGTTTTACATACAAATTTTAGCCCTCTCTTTTAATGAGGGAGTACACTTGAATATGTTAGTTAATCTCTCTGAGCTCCAGGTTCTTTGTCTCTAAAATGAAGATCATAATATGAACTTCTTAGAGTTTTTGTAAGAGTTAGACATGGTTTTTCAGTGCCTGGAATAGCATGCATCTTTAATAAATGATAACTGTCATATATTCCAAGATTTTGGTTTTTTTTTGAAATTATATGATAATTGTAATATTTCTTTCATTTTTAGTGTTGATAGTTGCATGGAATAAAAAGTTTAAATCTTTTAAATTATTAAAAATCTCATTAACTTAGGAAAAGTAAGGTTTTTCCTTGCTAAACTAAAAATGTAATGAATTCTATTTATTTCAGGTATTCAGCAATACTTATATTGATAAATATTAAAATATCATCATTTTGGTTCCTAACAGTTCCCTTTCTCTGAATTTTAGATCATTATCTGTAATTATATTTATGACATTTCTTTAACATGAAAAAATATTTTAGTCTGCCTTGGGTAAACTTTTCCTATAAAGAATGATATTTTAATGTTCTTATGAAAAACTAATTAAATATCCATATATAAAATAATGTCTGAAAACTGGGGATAATAAAAATATGCATCATATGGATTAAAATGGGTGAAAAGTGAAACCCCCAAACACATTTATGTTTACAATGCCATAGAATTTGTTATGTTTTTATGACACAAAGTTGATGAGTGTTATTGTTTTGTTTGCTTATTTGTTATCAGTATATTTGTAAGGGTACAGACTACATGAGTAAGAAGGAAATTCATTTCAAGCACCAAATGCTATCCATGCAATTTGCCAAGAAAAAAAGTACTTTTTGCATTTGAGACAAAATACAATCCATATTTATTTCATGAGCTTAGGAATTTCAAGGGGTCACTTCTTCTATAGGAGAGTTCCAAGGGAGTTAGGAATCTGGCCTGATTTTTACTTTTGGCACTGGCTTCTGAAATAAAACACAATCAGTTATAATATTTCAAAAAGTTATCCATCATCCACAATGTAAAGTATAATATTTTAAGCTCTGGAGTATGGCTTGAAAAATTCACTGTTCATGGGAGGTGGAAAACATGAAAAGAAAATGAAAATGGGAAACAGGGGGTTTAAGGGGAATTGGGTTCCATGTGGATAAGGAATTTGACTCAAAATACAAATGTTCCAGGAAATGTTTGGTGAGGACTATGTTGTTAATTAAGATTTCCAGAGGTTCAACCGTACCTCACATTCTCAGGAGATATAATGCATGTAACCACCAATTTAATATCTAAAACCAGCTATTTACATACAATAGTTTAACAAAGATTTACCAGAAGAATTGGTGAGAAAACTGTTCTGTTGAAGATAAATTGGGAACTCACAACCGTATTTTATTAGACTATCTCATTGTGGTTTTTCACACTGTGGGAATTCAATTTCCAGAACTAGGGGAGCCTCTCCACTTTCATTTTAGTCTGACCACTTTTCTTTAGGGAAGGCAAAGGTTCACAAATCAAGTTTTTTCATGTTAAACCCCAGGAAGAGATTTAAAAAGAAAATCTTGCTATATAAGCATGCTTATCCATGTAACAATAACTGTTCTACTAAAAGCCCAAGCCAAACAAAATCTAACAAAGTCTCATTAAGTATTCAACTGGATGTGCAATGCTTAGCTGAGAAGTTGCCTTGAATAATTCTGCTATGATTTCCTACTGAGGGAGATGTAGGGTTCTTTACCCTGACCTAAGCTCATAAACCTTTTGTGTTGACTGACTGGCATTGTGAGTTGGCAGGATATTTTTTCTAATTTACTTTCACTGCAGTTATAAAAAGTCTAGATCCTCACTCTTATTTTTAAATGAACAAGAGTATGTCATTCACAATAAAATAATTTTAGTCAGCCTACCAAAGAATGAGAAGTCAGTTTCACAACTAATTGAGATCTCTTTTCAGTCTTTTGAAGAGGGGAGGATAAAATTTCAGTGCAGTTGTAATTTCCTTTAATTCATGCACATCTTAGCATATTTTATCATATTCATAAACTTTCCTTTAGATTCAGTTAATTCGTAAGTTGCCACCTTAGATACTATACTGTAAGGCTGTGGAAACTATTATTGCACACATGTCTCAGAAACAATCTAATATTGCACACATGTCTCAGAAACAATTGAACATATAACTCCTACCTTAAATTACTCAGTTTTGTCTAAGAGAAATATATAGTCCTTTGAGATACGGCTTTTTGTCTCCAGGGCAAAGGTTTTATGACAGTAAGTAGTTTTTCAGCCTTAAGGAAATCAGATGTGGCTTTCTTAGAACAACAGTTTTTTGGGTGATGAAAAGACTAAATTGATAATCTTTTTGCTATGTCTTTCTAATTTTCAAGAAAGTACTTAAAATGATAAATTTGCTGTAAATTTGAACCTGCCATCTCATAATTCTTGTTTATTTTCTCCTTTTCACACTGTCACAATTATTATTATCTTTTGTAATTAATTCCATGACAAGTTACATCAACTTCTGCTAGTAAGTAAAGCACAATTAATGTATTTTCTTGTGTATTAAAAAGAATGTGGTCGCTCTATATGAACTGATAATGAGTTAGCCTCAAGATTTATTAAGTGGGAAAAGCAAAGTGCAGAATATTATAAGTAGTGTGCTTCTACTTTTGTAGCCAAACACATAAAATATGTATTTGTATGCATGTGTACACATATGCAGTTATTTATGCTAAATCATCTTTGATAGAATACATAAGAAAATGGTAACAATGATTGTCTCCAGGAAAGAAAGGACAACTAAGAAACTTAAGGGTCAAGGGTAGAGATAGGCTTCCTTTACTTTTATATATAATATATATATATATATATATAATATTCAAAAGACATATATACATTGTATATTTATATTTTATTTATAATTTTATATGCTATATACAAATATATACATTATGTATACAAAAGTGAAGTATATATATATATAAATATACTCATGTATATATATTCACTTTGTATTGTTTTGTATTGTTTAGATTTTTTATCATGTATATTATTAAAAATTAGCAAACCTCTATGAAAATGTTGCTGAGGTTCAAATAATAACGGTTACATGCTTTTCATATTTAATTTAGAAATAGCCACCTCCAAAGTAGTGCTACACCAAAGCAGACAATTATAAGTATAAAACAAGAAATGCTTACATTTATTTTTTATTTTGCTAAACAAGATTGCTAGATATTTCTTTTTGTTCAATGTTTTCTGGGTATAAGTCACAAATTGCCATTATTCAATAAATTAATACATGGAGGTTAGAATACATTGGCATTATTTTATTTAAATAAAATAGAATACTCCAAAATCTGCCTTTGATATTCATTGAATACAGTTAATCTTTACTGTCAAGACATTAGATGCAGATGTGAATGCCTAAAGTCAGGTTTAAAATTTTAAATAGAGCTCTGTATGGTTTTAAAATTAAATGGGGAGGGTTGCTGGCAGTATCTCATACAATTTTGAGTGGCAATGAACTTAGCATTTCAGTAATTCTTAGTCAAGCTCTTTTAATTGTTCTATAAAAGGGAAATAAAGGACTTGAGGATCAAAACTATCCTTCATAGAGTGAGCAAACTTGATCATGTTAGTCTGAATTACTTGGTTTTACTCTACAGTATTCATTTGATGTATATCTGTCTGTGAAGACATGCAGAAGAGTCACTTAAAAGCATAACACTAGAAAATCTCATTAATTCCTTTCTTTATCGGAGACATTTGTCCTGAGCATTCATGTGCTTCAGCTGAGAGTTCAGCTTGAAGCCATAACCATGATTGTCTCCCCTGTAATAGAGAGAAAATTAGCAAGTGGTTGCAAAATCATATAACTCTGTAGTATTTACATGGCCATAATTGATTACAATCTTTCCCAGATTAAAAAGAGGAACTTTTTATCTTTCTTCTTTTTTTTCTATTTGTATAGATGATTATATACACCCATCTACATGACCCCTTCTTGCTTAGCCAAACTTGACCAGAAGTTCTGTGACTTTTTGTCTATTCTCTATTATCATATAGCATCTGTCATGAAGACACTATTTAATAAGTTAAATTAATGCCATTTATATTCTGGTTGAATGCTAAGAAATCTGGAATAGTTGAACTAATAAAATCAGCTTGTACATCTCTCTTTAGAGCACATCATTTAAGCAATGTTTCAACATTGCAACTAGAGTGTTATGTTGTATTGTGAAAAAATGAAGCAGAGAGAGTTAAATAACAAATGAAATATGGCTTCTGCTGAATTTCCTGGACATTTACAATCTGCTATATAAGCAATAGGATGTATAATTTAGAGTTGCTATTACCTTCTGTCCAGATATTCATGAAAGCCTATTTGGTTTTAAATTGTTGGGGCTGGGAAGAGGGTAGATTATTGAAAAAACAGAAATCTTAGAGGAGGCTATAAAGACACTTCCTGAAATCTTAAGTAATTTTCATGAAGCTTTACTATTCTATATTTTATCATTTTCTATGTTTAGAGTCCACAACTGTAAAAATGAAGTTATTCTTTTCAGCAACTAGAGAAATAGCCCCTACTTTCTAAGGCTAAAATCAATGTGAATACATATTAGGTAGGATTTCAACCATTTTGGTCAATTTATATAAATTTTTTGTCTAAAATACCTTTAAAGTAATTGCTATCAAAAGTCAAGAAGGTATTTCATGCCTACACAAAGAAACTTTTCTGCTCTCTCATTTCTAGCATGTTTTCTAATTTTTCCAATAGATAATATTGTGATAGTTATTTTAAATCATAGGCAAATGTAGTTCTGAGATTCCTACAGATGTGGGAAACACATTAAAATGAACAGTTGTTTTGGTCATGAGTCTTTGAAGAGTGCTAAATAATGTAATTCTCCTCTAATTTCGTTTTCTGTATCATTAAAATAATGTTTTTTAATGCTTTCAAGTTAAATATATAGAAAAGAGCAGTTAATCAGTTAATTCAAGGAAAATTGGGGGTGATGTTTTAATTATCCAAAGTTTAATGACAAAGATGATGAGATATCTTGCCTTTCTTGAATCCGTTCTGCTTGTCAACAAGATGAATTTGTTTTGTGTTTTGTAATGGCAGAGGAGTTTTGGGGGAGATGAAGGGAAAGTTGGAGGATCACCTATAACTGATGCTGAATCCACTGCGGCCAGGCTGCAGAATTGGTTGAATAATTTGAGAGTGTTTACTTTGGCTTAATGTTTTGTTCTGAGATGGAATGAAAGAAGAAAATGTTTATTAAATTAATAATCCTTTCTGTAATCCTTCCCAGCAAGGTCTCATGGGTGTGCCGCGCAAATGATAACAAAAAATTATAAGAAAGGGTGCATCATTGTTCTCTGTTTGAATTTATCAATACATGAAAGCCCAAAGGGAAAGTATCATTTTATTGGTGGTGATATGTGACCTTCTTCTTAAAACATTATTTTGATTAAACAATAGCTTATCTAATGTTTCCATATTAATCAGGCAGAAGTTTCTTGGATGAAGCAACTGTTTATTTTAGGACCTGAATAGGGAAAGGATGAAGGAGCATACTGTCATACTCAATTTTAGAAGGTCATGTAAGCTTCATCTTCTTTTTTCTCTCATCTTGGAAAAAAAAAAAAACAGGAATAAAGTATTCCATTTCATTATTTCTATACTATTAAAGCCTGCAAGTTATATTCTGAGTTCCCATTCTTCTTGGTTAATAAAAACTTTTTGTCCTGATTTGATGAACTGTATGCATATACTTAAGGAATTGATGTCCTAAAAATCTTTGTTAAATTACTTGCAGCTGCTCAGACCAATCCAACAGGTTTATATTTAAAAAAGAAAGGGCTGGGGATGCCAACTGTCCAAATACTACAGAAAGGAAATGTGAAGTGTAGAAAAACAAAAATTCTGACATAAATATGCAGATCAGAATACATATTTGTATGAAAAAGTTATTTTTAAAGTTAGCTAAGGATTATTACAATAAACCATCTATATTTGATATTGTAGAAGTTCAAGCCTCTTCAGCAGATGTTGGGAAAATAGTTTTTGACTACTAGTTTAATTTTTACAGAGCACCAGGTATTTTTGATCACTTAGTATTTCCATCTTTATGGTCACTATTTGATGGTCAACTTTTGAAGTCTTCATAATTATTTCAACTATTATTTCCTACAATATAAACCAATAAATAAATAAATAAATAAAATTCTTCTATATTTTCTTGTAACGTAAGTCATACCACAAGACATTTTTGCAAGATACTTATAAAATCTATTGGATTGGGTCTTGACACATTTAACTCTGCAATTTTCTCTCTAGTATTATTGCTTGATTTATTGACATAAATGTTTATGGAATTCATTCAGTTAGCAATATTACTATCATCTTTAACTCCTCTTAAGTGAAGAAGTTTGAATTTCTAACAGTGGAAAAAAAATCTCTATTACCACAAAAAAGCCATATTTTAAGGCTACTCTGAGGATAAGACAGTCCTTTGAAAGGTAGGGAAATTTTGAGTTAAGACTAAAATAGTTACTTAAAGACAGTTTACTCAAATTATTTTCATTTTTTGTTTCTATAGTTGGGTTATAAAATCAGAAAACAAAAACAGAAAATGAAAGTTATTTGAGGGAGTTATACAGTGCAATCAAGTTAATAGTAAGATATCTCCAATTTCCTCAAACACTATATTTTATCTCGGCTGCAACTGTAAAAGTATACATTTTATGGCAGAGATTACAATATAAATGGGGAAAGACTGGTGTACATTTTGGTATATCATTAAAAAAAAAACACCTAAACATGAAGATTTATTTAAATCCTGTGATTAGGGTACCCCCAATTTGGTTTGTATTTTCATCACTCTATAGTCTCTTCCTTTACCCCTTATATATATTTTCTTTTTCTTTCCATTTTCAGTATTTTCCTGCATTCTGCCAAGTTATATTTTTCTAACCTGTAAGTCCCCCATCTTCTCAACAGTAGGGCCCAATGATTCACAAATGCATTTAACTGTGATAGTAAAATTTGTTAAAACATGCCTTGTTATGATATGGCTTTGGGTGCGTTTCATTTGAAGTAATTCTGATTTAAATCCGCTTTAAAAGTATCACATATACACTGGCATATATCCACTGTAATAATTTCCCTGGTACAACAGGATGTAGGGCCTTGCTATACAAATGTCACCCTACAGAGTAAATAAACATTTATAAAGCTTTGGTGCAAGGAGGCATAGTTTCTGAGATGGCTGAGAAGCAAAGATTATGTAAATTATTGAGGCTAACCTGAATAAAAATAGATTTCTCTCAGGAATATATTCCAAGAAAGTCTCTGCTCACTTTTTAAGCAATTTTTTTTTCCTATTTGAAGTCCCCTCTGACCATCTACCATGCATCATATTGCCCAGTTAAATTTTCCCAATATATGTACATCAATCTATGATTCTCCTATTTGTTTTTCTTGTTCTTGTTGTTTCCTTTTTTTGAAAAAAAAAAAAAAAAAGAATGTATGCTTGATGAGGGGAGAAGTCTTACCTGCCTTGTTCTTTTTAATTCTTGATGCTTGTGTGTTTGGAGAAGTGTCTTGCACAAAGTTAATGCTCAGTAAATATCTATTCAAATAATGATTAATGAATGAGCTGACCCAGAAGTATTTCCACAAAGGCAAAGAACATTTACTCTTCTCTAGGATTAGCCTTCTGGCATCAGGCATATCATATGTTATGTTTATATTTTCTTATGAGGACATAAGAAAATGTCCTCATTATTTAATGTTTGACCCCTTGAAATCTATGTGGTTACTGCTGTTTGCAGTAATTAAAAAATCAATGTTGTTTGAGTTTTCTACTTATTATAATTTAAGGCAATATTGTTAAGAATGATATTTAGGATATTTGAAAGTTCTAAGATATTGTATTTAAAAACAAATGAACAAAGTTTCTATATAACTCCCTACAATATAAAACAATTGGTTGATTCTCTTTATAGACAGATATATGGCCATTCTAATATGTTTAGTGGCTGTGGTGAAACAGACTTTGCCATTTCCTGCTGTTCCTAAGATTTGTGATTCTTTGTACATACTGGGCAATCAACACACTTAAAAAAAAACATGAATAAACAGCCTGGTGCTCTTATAATGCTACCCATTGACCTCACATTATAACATTTTTTTCAACCAGCCACCAAAATAATATGTGATAACATATTTCAATAATAGTTTACCAAATATACCTTGCAAAGAGTAATTAGTAAAAATTCTAAGCACATAATTCAAAAGCAGAAAATACTTTAACTGTCAAAAAGCAAAAATCCAAATCTACAACAGAAAAATGATTCTTGAACACATTTATACTATTTTCAAATGATTAGTCAAAATCGATAAAATAGGAATAGTGGTAGAGGAATTCAGTGGGTGTTAGAATATTTTCTTTTTATATTCTATTGAATAATTGAAATTGAATACATTAGCCTTAAGATTTAATTTCAGTGGTTTTGAAAGTTCATACAATCTCAGTGGATTTAAGAATGCAGTTTTTAAAAAGAACTTACTACAACACGAAGGTGTTAACTTAAATGGCTGCTAGCTCATGTGACTGCACAGGCCCCTTGGTCTATGCAGCCACAGAGGTTACTGATTTGAATCAGAAAACTCACATGATGCAGAAACCACAGAAGGCTAAACCAAACATTTCCTCCTCTCCCACATCAAGACCAATAAATAAGATTTTATAGTTTAATTATAATCACATATGAATTTTAAGAAGTGTAACAAATTTACTCTGCTAGTGTTACAAGAAGTGTGCCCTTTGATTAGGACTTAAAACCTCATATGTTTGAAACATGAATGGTATATTGTAACTGTATATTGTTCTTGAATAACTTCATGAATAACTTGAATAACTCATTTAAATGGAAAGAAATCCTCTTATCATCCAAAGCTTTGACCTATAGTCAAATTCTTCCATGAAATAACATGAAACATCCAACCCTAATGAAAATAAATTTTTGAAAACCTCTCACATATACTTACTTTTGTCTTTAATGTAACTAGGATCAGACTTCTAGAATATTCTAGAGTATTAGAATAAACTGTTAAAGGCTCCAAGCATGACAACGAGGCCATCTCTAGAGTTGTTACACTAAATACTTTAGTCGACACAATGGTGAATCAAAGCTAAAACACTAAAGTAACTAGTTTGAGTGACTGTAGTTGTTATGGTTTGGCTGTGTCTTCACCCAAATCTCATCTTGAGTTGTAGCTCCCATAATTCCCATGTGTTATGGGAGGGACCCGGTGGGAGATAATTGAATCATGGGGGCAGTTTCCCCCATACAGTTCTTGTGGTTCTGAATAAGTCTTATGAGATCTGATGGTTTTATAAGACTGCTCCCTTTTCGCTTGGTTCTCATTCTCTCTTTCCTGCCACCATCTACGATGGACCTTTTGCCTTATGCCATAGTTGTGAGGAGTCCCCAGCCACATGGAACTGTGAGTCCATTAAACCTCTTCTTCTTCATAAATTACCTTGTCTCAGGTATATCTTTATCAGCAGCATGAGAACAGACTAATACACTAGTATAGAAAAAATTACTTTCATTGTGTTGGAGTAGGTGAGAGAGTAATACTGTGACCCTATGCCTCAGGCTCCAAACAGTGTACAAAGTAGGAAACCTGCAGTTTTGGACTGCACTGACCTAGTAGATTGCTGAGCAAGGGCCACTCAAGTATGGACAAATCTAAGTAAATCACTAGGGAGTTCCAGAAAGGGAAGTGAATTCACACCTGATACTGTTCCACATCTCAGGCACATGCTCTGAATTGTATATTTGGTGGTTCTATTATAAACCAAAGTGGAAGTGATCTTAGCCAAGTTTGAGTCATTTCTTCTAGTCAAACCTTGCTGTTGGTTCTAACTCAGCTATTAAAATTAGGAAGAACTTGAGAATACAGGAGCAGCTTACCAGGATTAGAGTGTGAAGAGATATAACCAGGGTATATGTTCCTCTAAACTAAAAATGGGCCACCCTAAAACAATAAGTAAATAAATAAATCTTAACCCTTGCATGTAACCTGGTTAAGTAATTATATTAATGCTTTAAGTCTCACTTAATGTATGTTAATATTGCTAATATAATAATGTGTGTTATTCTATTTTTATTTTTACTTTGAACTAAGAGAAAAACTGATATGTGAAAAGTTTCTCTTGAATAAGAAAGAAAAATTGATGATTCCCTTTAGTAGATGTGAAAACTGTCATTGCAGATCAGTTCAAGCCATATGTATTATGGCTCACACCTGTAATCCCAGCACTTTGGGATGCAGAGGTGGGCAAATCACCTGAGGTAGGAGTTTCGGACCAGCCTGGCCAACTGGTGAAACCCTATCTCTACTAAAAGTACAAAAATTAGCAAGGCATTGTGACATGTGCCAGTAGCCTCAGCTCCTCAGGAGGCTGAGGTGGGAGGATTGCTTAAACCTGAGAAATGGAGGTTTAGTGAGCCAAGATTGCGCTACTGGACTCCAGCCTGGGCAACAGAGTGAGACTCCATCTAAACAAAACAAAACAAAACAAAAAAGAAGTTAGAATGCTCTGCTCTACTAGCTGAGGATGAAAGAATTAATATGGGTGAAACAAGGACAAGTGGAAAGAAAGCTGGCTGTAGGCAGGGCTGATTCCGTTGTTAAATTTACCTCTTAGCCCTGTGACCTAGGGTGAATCGCTTAACCATTCTAAGCCTTGATTCCCAAACTATTATGAGGGTTCAATCAAATAATAATATAAAGTTCTAGAGAGACAGTAAGTAAATATTCTACTGGGGGCAAGGTTTTTGAATCATTAATAAATATTAAGTCAAAACAGTTTTGAATTGAAAAATGTGTTATGGTAGTAATAATTTTTATAAATATATATTATGCCCATTATAACTGGGCATAATGGATCATTGAGTAAATGAAAATTTGCCTTAATACATGTGACCCTACTCATGTCAGCCATTTTGAACATGACATGCTCCCTCTCTTCTCAGAGTTTTTGGAAATGACACTTCTGTTGTTTCCTTCCGCTTCTCTTAACCTGGTTAACTCTTACTCACTTTCAGATCTTAGTTCAAGCTTTATTTTCTCAGAGTCAGTTTCCATGACTACCTGTCCCCAGCCCCCAAGTCTAGATCAGTTTCTTTTGCTTTATGTTCACTTGTAATATCCCATTCTTTTCATTCAGAGCCCTTATTCAATTTTTAATAATATATTTATTGTTATAATTATCTGTTGCATATCTTTCTTGTTCTTCAGACCATATGCTTTATGCAGAGAAAACCTGGTTTGACCCACTAGTGTATTTCTAATGTTTAACACATACTAGGCATGCAATAACTATATCATGAATGAATGAATGAATGTATGATGCATATGTTCAATTCTGTTTTACCTATCATTTTTGCATTGAATTAGGATGTAAACACATGCACTTTTGTTATTACTTAACTCCAATTGTATATCTACAAAATTTACTAAGGAATGTTACTGTAATATAAAAATGTAAAAGTAGTCGTATAGAAGTTTCTAATAATTTCTACATCTCTTTAATTTCATGCAATAATATATAGGGGAGAAATTGACATGCTTTGAGAGATTAAAGTAGCCAGAATAAACCTTAGAAAATTAGAACATTTTGTTTTATATTAGTGAGACATTTAGGAATCAGGATAAAGGAGAAATATTGGAGTTAAAATGAGATTTTAGCAACTCAGAAAATCAATTTGTCTTGCTGCTGCTGTTACAGATGCTGGAGAATGTGTGAACAAGAATATATCACACACTGGGGAAAGGAAAGGAAGTGAGCGGAGTAGGAAAAAGAGACATGTTTAAGGAGAATTGGGAAGAGGAAGAAAGACAGTGGGATATCTGGCAAGAAGTATTGAATCCATGAGGATCTTATAAACTGAAAAAGGGGGAGGATTTAAATTGAATTGTGAAAAGCACAGGTTATTTTAATGAAATTCAAGGATAGTCATCATCTGTAACTTAGAAGCAATATTAAAGCCTAAGTAAACATGGCTTCATTTTAACACCAAGGATATATTCTATTCTTAAAATTTTCCTGGAGACAACAGAGAGAAAAGAGATTAAAAATGCACACATGGATGCACAAGCATATACACACTCACACACAAGACAGAGATACACGAAGTATGAGATCATGAAGCACATGAAAGTAACTGGCCCATAATAGAAGGCCTATTTGTTTTAGCTCTTGAATCTAAGTGTTTACAAGGGTATCAAAACTTGTCTGTGCTTAACTTTACTCCCTAGTAGCTTATAGTTAATTTAAGAAAGCAAAATTTACATGAAATACATTCCAATACATATCTAAATGGATAAATTTCATATGAGAAATAACTTCTCTAAGTAAGCATATAAGTAGAAGATAAAATTTAGTAAAAGATTGCTTTTGAAATTTTCTTAAAAAGAACCACAAACATGATATTGCCGTATACTGTATTAACTTGCAACTTAATGGTCAAGTTTCTTCTCTAGCATGGGAACAGGTTGACATTTCCTTAACTGAACATTGAAATAAAGTAGGCTTGTGTGTAAAACTAGCTAATATGGAAAAAATTGTCATCTAACTCCATGTGAAGTGCTATGCTTCTGCAAAACAAAAGCATTAAGAGAAAGAAGAGACCAGTGTAGGTAGTAGTTGGTGGAAATGCAAGAGTTAGAGCTGAAAGTGAGCCTTGAAGTGATGGTGTTTGGCGAAAGACCATGGTCTTGGGCAGGAGTCCTTATGCTTGGGGAAGTTTTGGTTGGAGAGTCCAGGATCCAAAATCTAGTCCTAGGACAAAACCACTAGTTCATGACAATCCCAGGAAATAAAGGATATGTCTAAGAGAGGCACAAGTACTGAGAAAAATGGATTAAGGCTTTTGGCATGGCATCATTTTGTTTAATTTATGTTTACCAAGATTTTAATATCCCTCCTTTGTGGACACTTACATTTCAGAATTCTAAATATGTGACTGTTGCTTTGCTTTTAACAATGTGGAGCTGTTTTTATTTACATCTTTTTTTTTTCATATTTTACTGTGTTGAATAAATGCAATGTATGCCCTTTAGAGAATTTGGAAAATATAGAAGAAAGTTTTAAAAAGCCTTCATTTTCTGTATGATTTGGCTGTGTCTCCAACCAAGTCTCATCTTGATTGTAGTTCCCATAATCCCCACATGTCATGGGAGGGACTCAGCAGGAGGTAATTGATCATGGGGATAGGGTTTTTCCCATGCTGTTCTCATCATAGTGAGTTAGTCTCATGTGATCTGACGGTTTTATAAAGGGTACTTCCCCAGCACATAGGCTCTTGCCTGCCACCATGTAAGACATGCCTTTGTTCCTTCTTCACCTTCCACCATGATTGTGAGGCCTCTCTAGCCATGTGCAGCTGTGAGTCCATTAAACCTCTTTATCTTCATAAATTACCCAGTCTCTGGTATTTCTTCATAACAGTATGAAAATAAACTAGTATAATCCCCATTTCTCCAATTTGCTCTTTAGTAAATCAGTATATGTACATCCAGTTTTAATGTATGTGAAGATATACAATTCATACATGTAATATACTTTGTAACAAAATGCTGTTTCTTAAATATTTTTTATGTCCACACATATTTTGATAAATAATTTTTCATGATGTTGAAATTATAAATCATTATTTGACTATTTCAATACATTTCTAGTGATTACCATTTCTGTTATATGTAACCTTTTTTGCTTTTTTTTTTTTTTTTTTTTTGAGTTAGTCTTACTCTGTCGCCCAGGCTGGAGTGCAGTGGCATGATCTCTGCCCACTGCAACCACCCCCTCCCGGGTTCAAGTGATTCTCCTGCCTCAGCCTCCCAAGTACAGGCATGCACCACCATGCGAGGCTAACTTTTGTGTTATTAGTAGAGACGGGTTTTCACCATATTGGTCAGGCTGGTCTCGAACTCCCGACCTCATGATCTGCCCATCTTGGCCTCCCAGAGTGCTGGGATTACAGGCGTGAGCCATCACACCCAGCATTTTTTGCAGTTTTTATAATGTCTTAGCAAATGACCTTACTATTTCTTTTTTTTAGGAGAAATTTTTAGATGAGCAAATCATGTTTATATATATATATATATATATATACACACACACACACACACACACACAACAGCATATTATGTGAAATTTATCTCTAGATATATTGTGTCAATTTATTCTTTCAAGAATAACATGTAAGAATGTCCATTTCTCCATAACCCAGCCCAGGGGTCCCCAACCCCTGGGGCCATGGACTGGTGCTAGTCTGTGGTCTCTTTAGTAACCAGGTTGCACAGCAGGAGATGAGTAGCAGGCCAGTGAGCATTACTGCCTGAGCTTCACCTCCTTTCAGATCAGCAGTGGCATTAGATTGTCATAGGAGAATGAACCCTGTTGTGGACTGCACATGTGAGGGGCATCTAGGTTGTGCATGCCTTATGAGAAGCTAAGACAGAACAGTTTCTTCCCAAACCCCAACCCACCTTGGTCTGTGAAATACTTGTCTTCCATGAAACTGGTCACTGATGCCAAAAAGGCTGGGGACTGCTGACCTAGCCAACACTAGGTGTTGGTATTCTTTTTATTTATTTTTATTTATTTGTTTATTTTCAGATGGGGTCTCACTGTGTTGCCCAGGTTGGAGTGCAGTGCTGCAATCATGGTTCATTGTAGCCTCAACCTCGCAGGCTCAAGCAATCCTCCTGCCTCGATCTCCAGAGTAGCTAGGACTATAGGCACACACCACCATCCTCAGCTATTTTTTTTTTTTTTTTGGAGAGATGGTGTCTCACTATGTTGCCCAGCCTGTACTTGAATCCCTGGACTCAAACAATCCTCCTATCTCAGCCTCTCAAAGTTCTGGGATTGTACAGGCATGAGTCAGTATGCTCAGCCAGCTTCCTTTTTAATCTTTGCAAATGAGATGGATACATTTTTAATAATATCTAAACTTACTTGCATTGTTTTATTACTAGTAAACAATTTCTTGTGGATAGTTTAAAAATCTAACTTCACTCTATATTTTCTTATTGATGAATGTGTGTAAAGTGTAAGAACAGCTCAGAATGTGTTTATGTATTTTAATTACCTCTAGGGAGCTTGTGTGGACCTAGTTGCACAGGTCTGTGATGCACTAGATTATTGATCTTTAAAATGGGGTTAATAATACCATCCTTACTATGTTATTATAATGGATAAATGAATTAAGTATCAGAGACATCAGGATCAATCCAAGATTATTTTATTCTGTATTTTTTTACAGATTTGTTACTCTGAAGTTTACAATTTCCATGAAATACGTACGGAAGTATACATTAAAGGAAATGAAATAAAGTGGCACAATTAATCTGTATTTCATTATAGCAAGAATGCATTTATTTAAACTTATTAATACAAGCCAATTAGCAAAATTAAAGTTTCGTGTGGCAAGACATTAGCTGCTATGAGTAGAAGCCAAAGGGAGGTCTTTCTGGACATTTATTTGCTTTTATGCAGAAGAAAATATTTTTGAGAAAGTGCTTTACCTTTACATTTCCAACAGGCTATAAATATTTACATTATTATTCTTGAATACCTAGTTTGTGATGGCCTCAGGGCATTTGCATTTACTGTTTTTCTATCTAACATTCCTTTTTCTTGGTATTCACAAGGGTCATCCCTGTATATTATATTTCTTTCTGTGAAATGACAACTCTTCAAAAAGGTCCTCTCTGACCACACTTCTCAAAAGAGCACCCCGTCACTCCTTATTCATTATCTTGCTTCAGTGTTCCTTATTTTATTTAATCCTTTGTAATAATCAATTAATATATCAATTACAACATTGGTTCTGTGAAAACAAGGACTTCATTTCATTCACGACTGTGTTCTCAATTCCTAAAATACTGCTGGCATATAGAACACACAGAATAAATATTTGTTAAATTAATGAATTTATGAATTAATGAACATATTGAGTCAATTGAAGAAAACAATTATAATTTGATTATCTAAATAGATAGCATTTTTATTATATTCATGTTCTTATTAGTTATGTATTTAGTTAATTATATTTAACCTATATGCAAATAGAATGCTAGGTCATACATTTCAGATATATTAACAATAATTAGTCTATAATATGCTTTTATGTCTCCACTCATGTTTTTCTCTAAATGTGTTCTTAAGAAGTATTATTGTCTATATTTCTATTCATGTGTTTATATATCAATAGGCAATACTTAAGAGGATCCATAATAATTTCCTCCTTGCTCTTGAGGTCTTTTGAGAAAAATGCAACATTTTCAGGTAGCAACTTAGTGGCTCAGGTCTTCAGCCCTTTTCCAAGGCAAAGGCTAGAAAGAATGATACTGAGATCTGTTATTGTCTTTATTTCCATCTAAATACCAAAATAGTTAATGTAAATATAAATCTAAAGTTGAAAATATAATTGATCTATACTTCTGTATTTTATAGCCATATTTTTATTATATCATTATATTATATAATAAATGATTTTATAGTCTATCATTTTGGACATGAAATTCATACCTGGACAACAAAGTTGAAGTGAACATTCCACCTGCGTTTTATGATTATATAAACTGGGCATTAATTGTCCTCCCATTTCTCCAACACTGAAACATGAGAGAAAGCTAATGTGCAATAAGACTTCTATATAGCTCTAACATTATTTATTATTATAATACTTTAAGTTCTGGGGTACATGTGTAGATCTTGCAGGATTGTTACATAGGTATATCATGCCATGGGGGCTTGCTGCCTCCATCCCCCCGTTACCTACATTAGGTATTTCTCCTAATGTTATCCCTCTCCAATATGCCCACCCCCTGCTATCCCTCCCCTAGCCCCCCTCTCAATGTACTCAAGGCACTTGAGCAGGAATATGGGAAGTAAGAGGAGAAAGGATAATAATTTGAGATTATACATTAAATAAATGAAGAGGCTGTTTCTTTATGAATGAGTTCCTTTTTACTAATTTCTTAAATTGTTTTAAAAATATTTCATCATGGTAGTCAATTCTGCATACACATGTGCATTTAATTTAATGATGAATTGTATTTGTAATATCATTTAGACATAAAGAGGAAGGTGCTTTTGCAATTAGTGGAATCTATAGACAGTTAAAAAAAAACCCTATAGTCTGAAACAAATGCTTCATTTGTATTTCATGTGATAAAGTATAAGAAGTATTGATGATGTACAAGCCAATTTTTGAGTCTTTCGTTTAGTGTAAAAGTTAAATTTGCTAATCAAGCTCAGTCAAGGCTTTTTATTAGGATTTAGGTTTAAATTTTGGATTAAGATTGGGCTGCCTACTTATTTTTTTTTCTTCTGCTTTTATGTTTCTAATGGAAAGTTATTTTTCTTCCCTTGGCTTTCTGTCAAAATGAACATAAATTCTCAGTATATATTTGAAAGTTATGAGAATGGACGCCTTTGTGCTGTTATTTACAGTACTTAAGAATTGTCTTAATTAAGTGTAAAATTTCATATGTTCCTTAAACATTAACATCCCTTAAAGGTATGCAGAAAATTCACTAACAATTTTTAAGTAGTATTTTAAATTTACTTATTGTCAAAATATTGATTTGCTACATTTTAAGTTTTATAAGAAATGCCAAAATACATTAAGCTATAAAAAGTTCAAAAAATGCAAAAAAACAACAAAAAAAGGAGAACATTCCCTTTTGTTTCTTTCCTACCCTGCTAATTCCATCTCTACATCAATATAATTTGAGATTTTAGTCCCAATTATTTTATTATTAAAAAATAAAAGGTTTAAATTAATAATTTCAATGGCTCTTACCAGTATTTCTTTTAACTATTTTAATAGATTCATTTAAAAAATCTAAGATAAATTATTTACTAATTATTTCTAATATGCTTTTGTGTCAGTATATTTCCAGACCTTGCATGTCTAAAATCCATTTTATATTGTATTTATAAGTAACAAATAGCTTGGCTGGATATAAAAGAGTAGATTTATAGATATTTTTATCAGAACTTTGTTGGCAACACTTCTGGAGCATAAAAGTGGACTGTCTAAGTAGAAGCAAGAAACTGGCTGGTATCAGCTTTCCCATTAAGAAATATATAAATGAGGATAATATAGACCAATCCCCTATGCATAAGAATTCCAAATAAATGATGAAAATTCTCCACCTAAGGGAGGGAAGCATAACTCCAAACTCCTTAAGAGTGGACTATACATAGTGACTGTCTTCCAAAGAGTACAGTATCATATTGAAAGTGACCATGGTGTGAGAGTGGGGAGGAGGAGGGAGAGGGGAAAAATAACTTTACAGTGGAGAAACCAGACAAACACTGTGTCAGCCAGGTGAGCAAGATCAATATCATCATATGGATAGTATTTACCTCTGATATGATGTGAGGAAAGGCACTTTATCTCTGGTCTTTTTCCCAAAAGCTGGTAACCCCAGTAACATCATGAGAAAAGTATGAGGCAATTTCCAATAAATGAGCACTCTGCAAAGTACCTAACCAGTGCTCCATAAAGCTGTCAAGTCATCAAAAACAAGGGGAGTCTAAGAAACTGATAGGAAAAGAAGCCTAGGAGATACGCCAACTACATGTAAGGCGGTGTCCTGAACTAGAACCTGGGACAGAGAAAGGACGTTAGGTAAAAAATCAGGAAATCTGAATGAGATAAGGACTTCAGTAATGTATTTGTACTATTATTTTTTAAAAATTATTTATATATTTATTTATTTTGAGATGGCATTTTGCTCTGTTGTCCAGGTTAGAGTGCAGTGGCGGGATCTCGGCTCACTGTAACCTCTGCCTCCTGGGTTCAAGCGATTCCACAGTCTCAGCCTCCTGAGTAGCTGTGAGTACACGCATGTGCCACCATGCCCGGCTAATTTTGGGGATATTTATTTAATAGAGACAAGGTTTCACCATGTTGGCCAGGCTGGTCTCAAATTCCTGATCTCAAGTGATCTGCCCACCTAGGCCTCCCAAGTGCTGGGATTACAGGTGTGAGCCACTGTGCCTAGCCAGTAATGTATTAACATCAGTTCATTAACTATAATATACACAGCATACCTCTGTAAGAGAGATATGTAACAATAGGAGACACTGAATACTGAGCATATAGAAACTGTCTATATTGTCTTCTCAATCTTTTGTCATGTTTAAACGTCTAAAAGTCAATTTCTTTAAAAAGTTAATGTGATCTGATTGTGAAGTTTCTGGTGGCAGGTGAGCTTAGACATGTTGGTTACATTTGCTCTGTTTTAATTCTGTCATTTTTTTTAGTGTTCCCATTTTTAGCATTTTCAGATTTACTCTTTCCTTTTGAAATAGTCTTTGGCCATCAAATTCTAACCTTAATTATTTTCTCAGAATGGCTGAAATAAACTAACCTTCATACCAAACTCATTGCAGTCTAGTAAGATGTTTATAGGAAGTAGAACCAAATTTGCAAATTTTAAGTTCCCAGTTGAGCATATTTGTGTCTGCTGCCTATACACACTTTGTCCTAGACAGTCATTTGTTTATTTTTACTGACCCTCGCAGAGGGGAAGCAGCTGTAAATATAGGAAACCCACAGTGGACATTTGTAACCCTATGCCACCAAATACAAATGCTGCTGCAAGAACTATTTATGAGTAAGGGAGAGTTGTGAATCTGCTTGAATAGCTACCTTGAAAACTCTCAGGCTCAAAAATGTCTCCTATACATCTGCACCACACTATGGGATTTTAGGACAGCAAGTTGTTTAGGAGATATATAAATCAACTCTTTACACATTATAACATTCGTGTCCACAGAATTTATATTAAATTGGAATTAAAATAATATTTGTATCAACAGGGCTATATAGGATGAATAATATCATGCATATGAAAATTATTTCAGGCTGATGCAGTGGCTCATGCCTATAATTGTAACACTTTGGGAGGCCAAGGCAAGTGGATCACATGAGGTCAGGAGTTCGAGACCAACCTAACCAACATGGAGAAACTCCATCTCTACTAAAAATACAAAAATTAGCCAGATGTGGTGTAATCCCAGCTACTTGAGAGGCTGAGGCAGGAGAATCACTTTAACCTGGGGGGCAGAGGTTGCAATGAGCCAAGATTAAGCTACTTCACTCCAGCCTGCACAGAAAAGTGAAGCAAAACTCCATCTCAAAAAAAAATTATTTCACAGCTATAAAACTGTCTCCATGTAGATATACATAAGTATTATTTGAATTTTGGTTAGCTATAACTTTTCAAAAAGTGCTTTCTCATATTAAGCCAAAGTCATGTTTTCTATAATTTTGTAGTACATAGTAGGAGAAAATAAAGTCCTACAAATGTGAGTTCACATGCTTGTGCTCCCAGAACATTGGATAAACAACTTAAATTCTCTACTCTCACCATTTTCTTCATTCATACATAAAAGTGATAATATCTGCCTTACAGGAATGTTGTTAGTGTGATCATATTTGTAAAAATATATCTGGCTCAAGTGTCTAGTAATTGGTAGTAGTTGTGATTAATAAGTTGACCTTTTATACTTCAACAGTAGGTAAGAATGAGTAGCACCCAAGCCTTCCCAACCTCCCAATGGCATGTCATAAAAATATATCTGAACATCCATTTTCAAGTAATATAGAAGTAATGAATGGCATAATTCTATTTCTTTTTTTCTTTAATTATACTTTAAGTTCTGGGGTACCTTTGCAGAACATGTAGGTTGGTTACATAGGTATACATGTGCCATGGTGGTTTGCTGCATCCATCACCCTGTCATCTACATTAGGTATTTCTCCTAATGCCATCTCTCCCCTATCCCCCAACCGCCTTCTATCCCTCCCCTAGCCCTGCACCTCCAACAGGCCCTGGTGTGTGATGTGCCCCTTCCTGCGTCCATGTGTTCTCATTGTTCAACATTCACTTATGAGTGATTACATGCAGCCTTTGGTTTTTTGTTCTTGTGTCAGTTTGCTGAGAATGATGGTCTCCAGCTTTATCCGTGTCCCTTCAAATGACATGAACTCATCCTTTTTTATAGCTGCATAGTATTCCATGGCATATAGGTGCCACATTTTCTTTATCCAGCCTATTATTGATGGGTATTTGGGTTGGTTTCAAGTCTTTGCTATTGTGAATAGTGCCACAATAAACATATGTGTACATGTGTCTTTATAGTTGAACGATTCGTAATCCTTTGGGTATATACCCAGTAATGGGATTGCTGGGTCAAATGGTATTTCTAGTTCTAGATCCTTGAGGAATCGCCACACTGTTTTCCAGAAGGACTGAACTAATTTACATTCCTACCAACAGTGTAAAACCATTCCTGTTTCTCCACATCCTCTCCAGCATCTGTTGTCTCCTGATTTTTTAATGATCACCGTTCTAACTGGCATGAGATGGTATTTCATTGTGGTTTTGATTTGCATTCCTCTAATGACCGGTGATAATGAGCTTTTTAAAATATGTTTGTTGGCTGCATAAATGTCTTATTTTGAAAAGTGTCTGTCCATATCCTTAGCCTACTTTTTGATAGAGTTGTTCGTTTTCTTCTTGTAAATTTGTTTAAGTTCTTTGTAGATTCTGGATATTAGCCCTTTGTCAGATGGGTAGATTGCAAAACTTTTTCTTCCCATTCTCTTGGTTGTTGGTTCACTCTAATGATAGTTTCTTTTGCTGTGCAGAATCTCTTTAATTTAATTATATTCCACTTGTCTATTTTGGCTTTTGTTGCCATTGCTTTTGGTGTTTTAGTCATGAATTCCATGCCCATGCCTATGACCTGAATGGTATAGCCTACGTTTTCTTCTAGAGTTTTTATGGTGTTAGGTCTTAGGTTTAATTTAATCCGTCTGGAGTTAATTTCTGTATAAGGTTTAAGGAAGAGATCTAGTTTCAGCTTTCTGCATATGGCTAGCCAGTTTTCCCAACACCATTTATTGAATAGAGAATCCTTTTACCATTGCTTGTTTTGGTCAGGTTTGCCAAAGATCAGATAGTTGCAGATATGTGGCATTACTTCTGAGGCCTCTGTTCTGTTCCATTGGTCTATATCTTTGTTTTGGTACCAGTACCATGCTATTTTGATTACTGTAGCCTTGTAGTATAGTTTGAAGTCAGGTAGCGTGATGCCTAGGAAATACCCTTTTTGACATCAGGCTTTACAAATAATTTTTCACTAAGTCCCCAAAAGCAATTGCAACCAAAATAAAAATTGACAAGTTGAATCTCATTAAACTAAAGAGCTTCTGCACATTAAAGGGAACTATCAATAAAGAGAACCTTACAGAATAAGAGAAAATATTTGCAAACTATGCATCCAATAAAGGTAATATTTAGAATCTATAAGGAATTTAAACAATTCTACAAACAAAAACAACTCCATTAAAGTGGACAAAGGATATGAATAGATTCTTCTCAAAGGAAGACATATAAGCAACTAACAAACATGAAAAAATGCTCATCATCACTGATCATCAGAGAAATGCAAATCAAAAACCCTATAAGATACCCTCTCACATCAATCAGAATGGCTATTACTAAAAAGTCAAAAAAACACAGGTGCTAATGAGGCAGGAGAGAAAAGGAAATGCTTATACACTATTGGTAGGAATGTAATTTAGGTGAGCCACTGTGGAAAGCAGTTTGGAGATTTCTCAGAAAACTTGAAACAGAGCAACCAGTCAACCCAGCAATCCTATTGCTGGTTATATACCCAAAGGAAAATAAATTATTCTATCAAAAATACACATGCACTCATAAGTTCATCACCATCCTGTTCACAATAGCAAAGACATGGAATGAACCTAAGAACACAGAATGTCCATCAACAGTGGACTGGTTAAAGAAAGTGTACATGCACTGTAGAATACTATGCTGCTATAAAAACAAAATCATGTCCTTTGCAGCAACATGTATGCAACTGAAGGCCATTATCCCAAGCAAAATAACACAGGAATGGAAAACCAAGTACCTCGTATTCTCACTAACTGAGAGATAAACATTGAGCACACATGGACAGAAACAAGGGAACAGTAGACCCTGCTAGACTACTAGATAGGTTATACAAAAAGAGGGCAAGGGCTGAAAAACCACATGTTGGGTACTATACTTAACAACATGGGTGACGGGTTTATGTGCAACCTTCAGCATTATGCAATATACACATACAACAAACCAGCACATATACTTCCTGTATCTAAAATAAAGTTGAGTTTTTTGAAAAAAAAAAAAAGCTATTTTATTCTAACATCTTTACTAAATGAGAGAGACAGGAAGAGTGTGAAAGAGAGAGAGTGTGAGAACGTGCATACTAAGTAGCTTATTTCATGATAAAGAGTTCTTTCCTCTTTATCTTGAAGGTGGTCTTGCTCCATTAGGTTTTTGCTATCACTAGTTGTTTCTCTATTGGGTTTTCTCTTTCTCTTTTATCTTTCAGTTTACCACAGGGAAATGGGAAGTCAGGTGTCCAGATGGAAATCTTTCCTAGAAAAAAATGTGATTGTATTTTCCTGACATTATTTTATAAACAAGGCACAAAATGAACTGTATTGTCAACAATAACCTCTCTGGGAGGTAAAGCACCCAACTGTAGCTTTGATATGTGTTTCATTCATTCAAGTAAAGGAAGAAAACCTGGCCCCTAAGTCCTGTTGGTTTATTTAATAACTGGGTGATCTTTAGAATGGTGCCTAGAAGCAGTGTCAATTCTTGAAAAATGGTCGTGTTTTAGTCAATATTCTCCAAAAAGATAGAACCAGCAAGATGGATGGATGGAGGAAAAGAGAGAGGGATGGATAGATGGATGAATGGCTGGATGGATGGATGGAGGGATTAGATGATGATGATGAATAAAGAAAGAAAGGGAGAGAGAGGAGAGAGAGAGATAAAGAAGGGATGTATCCTGGGAATTCTCTCATGGAAATTATGGAATCTAAATCCCACCATAGGTGTCTACAAGCTGGAGTCTCAAAGATGCTGGTAGTGTGGCTCAGTCCAAGATCAAAAGCTCCAGAACCAGGGAATCCAATGGTATAACTCACAACTCACAGTCTGAAGTAAAGGCCTGAAAACTTGGGGTACCCTATTCTAATTCCTGGAGTCCAAAAGCTGGAGAACATGGAGTTCTGATGTCCAATGGCAGAAGAAGGGTGCCTAGGGCTGGCGCGGTGGCTCATGCCTGTAATCCGAGCACTTTGGGAGGCTGAGGTGGGCGAATCACGAGGTGAGGAGTTCAAGACCAGCCTGGCCAATATGGTGAAACCTTGTCTCTACTAAAAATATAAAAAAATTAGCTGGGCATGGTGGTGCATGCCTGTAGTCCCAGCTACTTGGGAGGCTGAGGCAGGAAAATTGCTTGAACCCGGGAGGTGGAGGTTGCAGTGAGTCGAGATCCTGCCACTGCCCTCCAACCTGGGCAACAGAGCGAGACTCTATCTCAAAAAAAAAAAAAAGAAGGATGTCCCAGCTCCAGGGCACAGAGAGCAAATTTACCTTTCCTTTGCCTTTTATGTTCTCTCCAGGCTCTTGGCTGTTTGGATGATGTCACTTACATTAATTGCAGGTCTTCCTTATTCAGTCCCTTAATTCCAAAACCAGGCTCTCCAGAAACACCTTCACAGACATACCCAGAAAGAATCCTTTTACCAGCTATCTAGGTATTCCTTTATTTACTCAACTTGACACCTAAAATTCCATCACTGGTACTCCTGATTATTTCATTGTTTCAGCAATTCTGAGGTTCACTGTTAATTTAATAACACTTAAGAGGAAGGAAAAGAAAGAGTGACAATTCTAAATTATTATTGAATTTTCCCCATTTTCAGAAATATTATGAAAATGTGTCTTGGAGAAAGTTATGTTAATAAGATATCACTGAGGATGGTTGGAGCACTTCTGGAATCTCATCTTTTATTGTTGGAAGAGTCTACATTCATGAAAGACAACACCTATCAGGGCTACTATATAATGTTGTCAAATTTTGTATCATTTGCTTTTAGGTAAATGAGTCTCATCATTTGCTTATTATTGTTCTTGAAAGTGAGATTAGTCCTATATGGGTTAAGCAATCAAAATGTTAAGCTTTTTAGGCGTTAATCTTTTAGTACACTAAAGTGTAATTGAATGTCTCTATTTATGTCAAGAGTCATAGGGCTGGAAACACTTAAAATGTAATGGTCTAATTATAACAATTATTAATCTGAAGTCTAAGGAAACTATGTAGTTTGCTAAAGGTTGTACTGCTACTTTTTTTGGTATATATGTCTCTTATTTACAGCAAACAACAACAAAAAAAAATTTTTTAAATAGCAATTTCCAATAGTACCTTATTCAGAGTAAGTACTCAATAAATGCATGTTGGTTTGTTGCACAATAAACACCCACATAAAAATAAAAGTTGTGTTGCTTATATATAGAGGTTCCTTGCTTTTCACAGGTTGTATCTGCCCTAGAGAAATATTTATGTGAATCAAAAATTTTAAGAAAATATTCTGATCTTAAATTGGAAGTGACTTCCAGTATTCTTCTAAATTTCTTTACCTATGCCCATTTCCTTCTCTTAGATTCTCTGTTGAGTAATGATCTGTTAACATGCACTTGAATACATTAGAGTGCCCACATTCTTAAAAGAACATTGCTAAACGAAAAGAATACATTTGAAATTTGGATTATTCCCTAACTGTATTATTGCTTAAGATGAGTTTAACTCCAACTAGAGACATAGCTTTAGTTCTGCCATCCTTCTCACCTTTCTTGATAATGGTAACAACTAACTAAATCTTTCTAATACGAATAATTTTATTTAAATAAATACAACCATTTTAGGCAATTCCTCCTCTCTGTTAAAAGAAACATCATTTATTGATTTATCTAAGCCAAACATCAAATCTTCAATTCCCCCCTTGTCTATCTCTATTAACACTGCCCTAGATTCAATAATTATCATCTCTCTCTAAAGCATCTTGTTGATAGTCGATAGTCCCAATCCAGCCTTACTGCCTCCTAACCAGTCTGTCAACTGCTGCCTGAGAACCGTAAATCTGACCATTCTGCATCCATGTGAATGCTCTCTATTGCCACATGGTGAAGTGCTGCATGGCATACAAAAATGCCGTGACCTGGTCCTGCATTCATTTACAGCCTCATTTCTCTGCTCTAGTAACATTGAATGGCTTTTCCTCATACATCCTGCTGTTTAGTGGTTAAATTATTTCTCTCCAGCTCCTTTGAACTCCCATACATTCCCACTCTTACCACCATGTATGTGTTGGTCTGTTTGCTAAACTTAACGTGTTAAACAGAACATACATATTGGTCTAACATGTTAGAATACAAATCCCTCAAGGATAGGGACTATCTTACCTTTATGTATTTTCAATGGTTGTAGATTATTCCAATTTAAAAATATAGTGAATGGGTCTTGAATTCACTATGTTTTCTGTTGTTTCCACCCCTCGACAACTCATTGCTGAATTCATCTTTCTCAAGGATGTAGATACAGTCCCCATTTTCCCCGATATTCTTGCTTTTAACTATTGTAGCTTACTGAATGAAAGCAGCTAAATTTGATCCATGTTTAATGTCATTGTCATCTTTCTGGACTTAGATATGCTTTATAGAAAGTTTTTTTTTCTTAACTATCTAGAACAGTGCCTATCAATAAATAATTATTGGGCTGAAATAAGCTATATAATTGTGGTTCCAGTTGGATGTTGCTTTCTACTCCTTGATTTTAATCATCATAGTCAATTTAAAGTGCCTTTGTACAAGATTTTTCAATTGTTTTCATTTAGTGCAGTGTGGATTCCAAGATCTATGAGAATAGAACATTCTTTTCTAGATTAATGGGACTTTGACAACAGTTTGTCATGTTCACTAAATAAACATTCATTAGGTTCCAGGTGTGATGTTAGTAGCTAATGATACAAATATTGACCTTGCATTAGAGAAGATCCTATTCTGGAGAAAGAGAGGGACCTCTCACAGTGGTGTGTTAGCATAGGTGCATTTAATTAGGAAATTCAGTGACAGGAGCTGATAAGAAAGGGAGAGAGTGAGGGTAAACTTAAAGAGAAAATAATATAAATGCTATGAAAAATTCTGCCACCATTCCATTTAGTTTTGCTCCATGGTAATCATGAGATGGTAGACTTGAATCCCTCAGTTGGCTTTAATTTCTACACAACTTTATAGGGTTGAATCCTTAAAACTATGTGTCTTCTGCTTCTATGGGAACTTAAGGATTTTCAAGGGAAAATTCAAGTATGAGACTTTTTGCCTTATGTGGTAACTTCAAAACCAGTATCCAGGGAAAGATCATGACAGTATGTTTAGGTCCGGGGTTAAGTTTTATTGAAATTCATATTTATTTTTGTGATTATGTGACACTTGTTTGTCTCCACTAGATTATAAAGTACATGATAACAAAGGCCATATCTACTTTGTTTATTGTTATATGATCAGCATTTTGCAAAAGCTCCAAGATTTAATAGAATATAAATATTTGTTGGAAGGATAAGTGGAGTTATTCCATGTTAATATCCCTTTTCCACTTTAAGAGACCTAATTAGATAGTGCTAATACTTTTGTGAAATCTTTTTAGAGTTTTATATTAATTTAATATATAAAAATTAGTTTTAAAATGTGATAAACTTTAAAATAAATAATCTTCATTTAATCCATAAAATTCAGTGACAGTTAGAAAAAGGGTTTTTTTTTTTTTTTTTTTTTTTAGAAAGAGGGGGGGGAAGTTTTTTTTTTTTTTTTTTTTTTAAAAAAAAGAAAGAAAAAGAATAAAAGAGAAAAAAGAAAGAAGGAGGGAGAGAGAACGAGAATCTTGCTCTATTGCTCAGGATTTCATTTAAATCTGTGAAATGCTTATGCAATTACTAAAAAGTGATTTATTTCCTATTGTGTGATCACTTTTAGAATAGGTATGATATAATATTGTAAAAAATATATGTTTTGTGGATATGGGGTGGTAGGTTCTGTAAATATTTATTAAGTTTG